>VYZQ01038710.1:13173-24260 GCA_013400655.1 Mystacornis crossleyi
TTTGTCTTAGACAAACTTAGCTTTCCTTTTCTCCTGTAAAAGAAACAAATAACTCCAGGCAACTTTTTCTATAGTTTTTCCCGTAAGTCTGTGATCATATTTCACCTTCTTAATTCAGAAAAGAAAAAGAAAAAAAAAAAGTAATCTCCACCAGAGTTCGACAGCTATCCCTATTTCTTCCAAGATTTTTCTATGTAAACTTTCTGCCAGAATGAAAAGATGATATAATGTAGTTGGCATCTCAGTTCTTTGTCTCAAGTCCTGTTCCTACTCTGTCCAAATATTCTTTTCTTCTAACCCTTCTCTGCTCTCAATCAGAATTCTTTCTGCCTTATCCTGAAGGTCACCTAGGAGGGAAATAAAACCTTGCTTAATTGGTCTGTTTTTTTTTCATTTTGATAGCAAAAATAATATTTATAAGAGATTTTGTAAAAATCACTGAATGAAGCCATAGTCTTATCAGGGTTTTCTAAGGAAAAAATCCAGACACCCTCATGTTTTGGAAACAGCTGGAAAAAGTGAAACAATGGTTTTACAAAGAAGTAATGAAGATAAACTCTTAAAAAAGGGAAACATGTTCTTTTCAAGTGGACTTTTAAAAGCTACTTTTGATGTGTAAAATTCAACCTCTTATGTCAGTCTTTGAGAATGAGAGCTCAAGATTCCGTATTCCACAAGCCAGTTAAGAAATAGTATCCAAAAAATCTTTCCCATATACCTTTCTGCAGACCTGCAGTGACTTTGACATATCTTTCTTGATACAAGACAAAGACTGTTAAGAAGAAGAACACATTTTTTTAAGGTGCAAAGATAAAAAGAGCTTTTTAAACCTCAATGAAAATTATTTGCTTAAAATGAAGAGGTCTGGAGCTCTGAACAAAAATATCCTTGTATTTCAAAGATGTGATATGTAACTACTTGACTTTACATCTAGTTAACTTGAAATAATGGACTGAACTTGGTGGAATCAGGCCACAATTCAAAATGTCATATGTGGGAAGCTTGAAAAAAACTTTGCTAAACATAAGTCAGACCACTGATTAATGCAGTTTGGCCATAGCACTGTTTCATGAGACTTGAGAAATAAGATAATAACTGATACCAGAAGATATTTAAGAAATTATATATCACCTCCTCTAAGATGTGTGTTATTTATGTCTATTTTCTAGCTTAGGGTTAACCCACCCGATCGTCCAAGCCATATTTAATGATCATCCTTCCAGTCTGTAAGCCTGGAGAATGCATCTTTCCCCACCACTTTCAGACTCACAAAAGTAGTAGCTTTAGGGAAAGAAGGAAAACAGATTGCTGAACTGTGCAACTCCTGCAGTGTCTACACACCCAAAACAAAGATAACAGGCTCAAGTGCAGGGAATAAGAATCTGGTTTAGAGGAAATCTCTATCCTTGATAATGTCCCTATAGAAAAAACTCCAAGATCTGCATCTGAGAACACAGCTCCTGGTGTTAACTGATGGAGCCCACTTAGTGGATGGAGCCCCTTACTGACACTGACGCAGAGACAGCTTCATTCCTTGCAATTAGGCCTAAGACCTTGACAATTGCTGAATATTGGAATTCAACAAGGAGTTTTCAGCAGTTTTGCGTGCTGTGTGCTACAGAACATTTGGAGAGGCTTTTGTTAATCTCCCTTGCACTACTGCAGTGAAGATCTGTGAGATTTTGAAACCCCATTTGATTTTTTCTCATTTCAAAGCAAAGGGAAAATTGTGGCTGACTGTTCACTTGAATAAACAGATATTGAGATTCAAATAAGTATTCCTAGGGTAATCCTTTGAAAGTTCTCACAAGAACACAACAGCAGCTGCTTCCAAGCATGTAGAGAGTCGTGCTTGTATATGGAGCTCTAAACCTCTGCATATTGTTAAAAATTAGTGGAAAATCACACAATGTGCATTTGCATATGTTATTTCAATAGCTTTATTATTTGGCATCTGAATGTCATCAAACACCCAAGGCATTTTCACTCATCAAGGATAAAATCCTTGGCAAGTGTGAAGACTTTCAAATAAGTTGAACTAAAATGATTGTCTGTTCTAAAGGTTTTGATAAAGTTTTCCTTCATGCTTAGATAACTTTGGGTTATGCCAAAAATATTTTGCTAAATTGCAGAAGAAGAATAAGAAGTCTTGAAATGTCATTAAAAACTTATCTTTCCACAAAGTTTAAGGTTTTGAGGCACTTTTGAAAAGTTTCTTCTTGTTTTTGAAGTAACACATAATACCTAGTGTAAGTGCAGACATATTCAGCCTCTTTGAGATTCTTGTATGGTTGCTCATAAGGTGGAGACATAAAACAAAACTATATTTGACAGAAGTTCCTGGAAGCTGAGGAGAATACAAGTTGCTCAGGTTTAGTACATCCATTCTAGCAATCCTTGGATTATTCATTCATTCACTTACTCTTTCATTCATTACTGCTAAATCAATGGGAGAACTTATTCATATGGTACAACTGCTACACTGACAGATCAGCTAGGAGGGAGTTTACATCTTATGGAGATGAATACCTATGAGCAAGTGACGTTGTGCAATTAAGACAACAAATTCTGAGCAAATAAGTTACTTCAGAAAATTCAAAAGACTAATCATTATGATTATTTTTTAATAGCAATGTGAAGTTCTGCATTTATCGCCTGATGGAACGCCTGAAATGCATTGTGTGCATTCAAAAGCAGCCTAGGCTTCTGAATAGGATACTATAAACCTGATTTGAACAGATTGAAAACAAGATGTGACAAGCAGTTTGACACTGGCCCTCAACTAATTTCCGCTATTTGTAAAGAGGCACGTCTGAATGGAAATAGCTCAGCAGAATGGGTCAGTATGGTTGAGGCCATGTCAGTCCACACATAAAAAACACAGTACTGGGGAAAATAAGCAGCCATTGATTTCTGGTGAAAGCCCCCAGCGTCTGGGGAAAGCAGCCAAAACGAGGCACCAGCTGCTCTCTGCTGGAAATCTTTTGTGGAAGAGTGAGGGAAGAGAGAGAAAGCTGGTGGGTATAAAGGGGAAACAAGGCAGAAATCAGGAAAGAAGAGGTGCTGCTGACTGCCTTAGCAATGCTTCATACCCCACACTTAGCATTCTCTGAAAAATAGAGGAGGGGAAGCACACCCCAAAACTTCTCTTTTATTTATGCAATGGAATGGGAATGGTTCCAATGGGAATTTCTCATGCTCTTTCACATTCCCTGAATTCATCTGTATGGCTTTGTGTGTGTGTGTGAGTTATTTTTTTAAATACTGCTCCAATCCAGTAAATGTATGCACCAAAAATGGGACAAATACTCAGTGGGATTGCAGATCCTCATTTGCATGATTGCATTTTGACAAAAAATTTAAGACGATAATAAATGGAGGATATTTTGTTCAAAGCTCTTTGCCTATTTAACAAAGATCTTTGCTATCTGCTTTTGGGCACCTCCATAATGATTTCATGCTACAAATCATAGTGAAACTCTTTAGCAGTGAGTAATGACTCTCACTTCTCTTTCAGACACTGCAGGCTGTACATTCTGCAGTGGAATACAATAATCGTGAAGTTAGCAGTTTCAGACGGTCTGAAGATCTGAAATGGTTCCTACTCTTAATTCCCTTCCCAGGCCAGCATGCAGAAGAAGGAAGACAGGGGGAACAGTTCCAGGCCAACACTCTGACTTAATACTGTGTTCAGAATCTGAACCTTGCAAATCTGTGTAAGTCTCATCAAAAAGGAGCTCTTTTGAGGAAAAGAAATTACTTAAGTACAATTATTAACATCATTGGTCGAAGCTAAGGAATATCCAATCAGCAAATGATCTTTGATGTCTGTACAGAACTTTAAGTAAGAAACTTCAGATGCCTTTGCAAACAGCTTTGGAGACATCCCTTCAATGATGATGATATGAAAAATACAACAACTTCTCAGTTACAGAAAATCCTTATAGCAGATAGAGATGCTTCTTTCCAATGTGGTTTCACAACTTTGCTTTTAACCAGTGGTGGAATTTACAGAAAGGTCAGTGTTAAACTGCTGGCCACATATTGTTTTCATTGAACTGACATCAGGTTTATAGGACCCTACTGCTAAGAAAGTTAGGCTGCTTCTGAAAGAATGCATGTGCATAATTGGGTATTGAGTTACACCTCAAAGTGAAAAGATTCAGGAGGGCTCATCTAGTAGTGCTTCCAGTGGGGTGACAAGGTAAGCAGGTCTTGTCTCTAACCAATTCTCTAATTGCAAGTTGAGTGTCTTGAATCTTGGCCAATATTATTTGCTACATTTTTTTCAGACCATTTGGTATACCTCTAAGAAAAAACTCCCTCTTCTCCTCAACAAACTTTTTCTTAGAGAACTACTGCTCTCTAACCCCAACTCTAGTATTGATTTCTAATATTTGGTTCTACAGAACCTATGTTTATTTGCTTCAAAACTTGTGAAAAACCTGCCAGGATACCAATAAATTCCATATTGTCTTCTGTTTCACTGAGATTACATAAAAATTAAATAATATAAGTTAGAAAACATATATAAAACTTTAAACATATATATTATGATTTGTGTTTTGTATTGCCACCTGTACTTTCACACTGTAATATTCTTCCACTTTCCTTGGTTTCACAGCATATACCCCCTTCATTTCAGATATGCACGCTGTGTCCTGTGTTGTCTCTTTTCCTTACACTTTCACAGAAATGCTTAACTTTAGAGAAGGAATTACTGGAAGAAAAGCTAGAAGAAAAAAATCTGCAGTTATTTACTGGAAGCTGGACTGCCACAGGCAGGGAATATGTACGCATACGGTTGTGACTGCAAAACTGGGACCCAGTTTATTTTTGGGTTCCTATCACTCCAGTATTTTTGGCCCTAATCTTCACAGCTAGGGTTATGAACCTTCCAAAGTCCTATCACTCCAGTATTTTTGGCCCTAATCTTCACAGCTAGGGTTATGAACCTTCCAAAGCATTACATATTTGCAAAGAGGAGTCTGGTTATGTCAGGGTGGTAAGCAGTGCTCCAGTTTTTTCACTAGAGCACGTGGAAAACTAAATACAATAGAATCTGAAGTAATTCAATAGTCTTGAAGAGCGTCAAATCATCTTACTTCAAGCAACAAAATATTTTGACCAAATGCCCTGATTGCACACTCCTTTCATTTTCATTCATGTCTCAGGAACATGGACTATTCTACTAGAAAATTTTAAAAATCCTGTGTGAAGATGAGGCTTTAAAAATCCCCAGACACATATATCTGCAAGAAACTACATTCTTTCACAGTGCTTTGTTTGCTGTATCATTGCGTTACAGGTGGACAGGCACAAAATCAAGCTGAAGAAATTTTGTTTAAATAAACTGAAGCAGAAGAGAAAAACAAGAATATAACAAGAAAAGGTGCTCTGGGAGTACTGTGTATGCTTATTAGATGCTACTGTGCTAAATAACAGAACAACAGTAAAAGCATATTATTTTAATTGAAAAAACAAGACATTCCCTCTTGCACCATCTTCAGACAGCCTGGGATGTCTTTGTATTACAGCATGTCTGAATATAAGCATTTGTGAAATTCATTAAATTCATCCAGAAAAATCTATTTCCCTGCTGCACTGTTATGCAGATTTATTAGAAGATATATTACAAAAGTTTACAGTTGTTTAGCAATTGTCATCCACTTCATAAATTTTCCCTGTTTCAAAACCTTGATGTTCAATTTGTAATACGCCCTAGTAGTGCCCTGGATACAATTCATCACATTAATTTCCTAATTTCCAGCAAGCACACATTTCTATTATTTCTCCAATCAATTTTTAAAAAAAAATCCAATGACTGGTTTAATGCATGTGGCACAATTAGATCTCCAGCATGGCTTCATCGTATCTATGCATGTGATACCCAGCTAACTGCAATGATCTGCATCCTCAGCTTGTATAGATAGACAAGGCAATTTACTGTGGCAATTACTGTTTACATCTGCTAAATATACAGCCCTGTAGCAGTACCATACATTATTATGTATTAGAAAGCATAATTTAATTGGAGGAGGTCAAATTAAGGTCACCTTAAGCACGAGAGGAAGCAAAAGTCTTTCCCTATCAGTGCGTATGTATGTAAATAGTCAGATATTTATATAGAGAGAAGTACATATTTAGAGGGAAATGGAAATACCGGGAAGTCTTGACTCAGATGGTTTTGGAAAGCATGCAGTTAGAAACTGTGTCGCTCAGAATGATTATAATGTAGAGGTCTATACCTCTGTTATTAAAATGTTTATTATCCCAATCGCTTTTCTAAAAAGAAAATATCTAATCTAGTTCAATTGGCCTTACTTTGAGAGCTTTTCCTATAGAGAATTCCTAAAGGCAAAATCAAGAACCATAAAGATTTGGTTGGACTAGTTATAACATGATCAGTTATATCTAATGGGAAATATTTACCTAAAAGTCTTCACATGATGTTCAGAAGTATTGCTTTTTCAAAGAAATTGAATAAAAAGCTGAATGCATATCAATATGGAAAAATTCCACGTCATGCTTCACAGTCATTCACCAGCACAGAAAAACATTTGATATTTCAATATTGCTTTAGAGTTCCATAAGGAATTCAGTAGAAACGATCATCTTAAATAGCAGCCAGTAGTTGAATGAGAAGAACAGATCTTGGATGAGGATTATTTCGCTGGCTGATCATCTTACAACTACACTTGGCACCAACTTTAGACTACTGAGTGGCACAGTTACTTTGCTTCTTTAAAAAGCATCTGGCACACAGTAATTTTAGGAGAATCAAAGGCTGCAGAGGTCTGCAGTGCCCACTGTGTCACAGCTACCAACACTGAACTCTGTATATCTGCTCCTCTAAGATAAAGTCTGTTTTGAAAGAAAGCAAACTTTATCGACATTTTTGTTAGAACTGAGAGCAATTCTTGAAAGGTAAATTACACCATGTAATTATCTTGGCCTCCATCCTAAATGACTTTTTGTTATATGAGGTCCAACTCAACCAAGACTAGACACTATGGTTATATTTTTGTCCTGACTTTCCAGGAAGTGCATTACAAAAGGTTCTACCCAAAAAGCAGAGCAGATTTTACTATTCACTGAGATTGCCACATAGTCTAGTATTTTCAAGTAGACTGAAGCAGAACTAATGCCAGGAGGTTTCTTAGAGTATTTAATGAATATTTCCAAAACTCAGAACCCTCATCATGCTCTGTCCCCATAGCTCTCCACCACACTCAGACTTCAAAAACAGTATCACTTGACCACTATTTGAACTGTGAGTTCACATGAAAGGAACACTTCCCTGAAGAAAAAGGTCTAACCATTCACTAGTGCTGCAATAATACATAAAGACTGAGGTGAAAACCTGTTTCTATGGTCAACAACAAGTTCAGTGTTGGTAGTGTCAATGAAACAAACCTCTGGTGAGCTCTGCTTGTAACCCTTCAGAGAGAGTAAGAATTGTGGCAAGCAAAACAAGTGTTTGAAAAGATAGCATCCTATACTTCTCTTTACAGGGAATGTGATTATTATCTAGCTCTCATCACTGTAGACTCAAGAAATGACACAGTTTGCTGCTGGTATATTATTCTCTTTGGGTAGACCCCCAGTCCCTCAATTCCTCTCTTATACACAGGGAAAATCAGTTGACACCAAAAGTAGTATGTCAGCTTGAAATTCTGAAGTGCCTTTTCTAATGCACTGAAAACTCTTAAGCTGTAGGCACTCTCCTAAGTAATGGCTGATGAGAGCTCCAAATCAGAACTCACAGTAACAAGCCTAGCCTGCAATAATAAGATAATGATCTAATATTAAAAAAAAAAGTAACACTTTTAAAAGACAGGCAAAAGTATCGTGTCTATCATGCAGGCTTCTGAGCAAAGCGTTCCCAGAAAAATCTTACATTTCAGAAAAAACTTTGATCTCTCAACAATTATTCCTTTCTGGATCAACTCATGTGAAAACAAAAGCTGAAAGTGTTGAGGTACTTCTGCACTTTCTGCCCTATAGGTGCCCAATAATAAGAGTTTGGCAGAGTTCACGTAGGCAAAGAATGGGAGATCCCAGTATTTTCCAGTTTCTTTCTACAAAGCAATTGTCATAATAAACGATCAAGGACATAGAAGAAAAATTAAGTCAAACACACCTCTCTGTACAACTGATGAACTTTTGCTAACTTTAGTCACCAGCACAGTTTCCCATCTCTGTCTATGTATTTTTTCCCCTGCTTCCATTTCTTTTTTATCCTGATCATCCCTTTGCAATCCTGTTCTATTTCACAGTATCATGGAATTATAGAGTGGTTTGAGTTGGAAAGACCTGTAAAGATTTAGTTCCATTTCCCCTGCCACTGACAGGTAAGGTGAAAGGAGAAGCCTCATCTGGAAAACTTCCAGGGATGGGACATCCAAGTTTCTCTGGGCAACTTTTTTTAGTGCTTCAAACATCCTACAGTGAAGAGTTTTTTCCTATTATCAAATCTAACCCTGCCACCTTTCAGTTTGTATTCATTCCCCCTTCTCCTGTCACTATATGGTCTTGCCAAAAGTCCCTCTCCATCTTTTTTGTAGTTCCTTTGAGTTTCTAGAAGGCTGCAGTTGGATCACCCCAAAGCCTTCTCTTCTCCAGAATGAACACTCCCAATTCTTTCAGCCTTTCCTCACAGCAGAGGTGCTCCATCCCTCTGATCATCTTGACAACCTCCTCTGCCTTTCAGCTACTAAGTGTCATATTTCTCCCGATTTTTTGTTTACTTCCCAACGTAATTTCTTTTTCCTTTTATTCTGTCTTACTCCCCACCCTGCCCCAAAGTTACATATCCCACAACCAAATGCAGCCTTTCAGCACTCTGAGGTTGAAATTGTTGTGCAGTTCAGCATTTGTGACAAAGATCAGAAAGTGAAGACTTTATTAGTTTATAATAACAATATATATTAAATCATCAAGAAAAGACTAAAAATTAAAACACATTTTAACATTGCATGAAGGTCTTGGTAGTCTTCATTAACAATGTGTATCATCAAGATGGTTAATAAATGTAGAGGAGACTGAACTCAACTCTGCTGAATCTAACACTGCCAGAACAGACCTAAAGACACCTGTGACAAGAAAGCCAGAATGGGCAGTAGTGCAAGGAGTCAGCAGCACCATGTGGCATGGAAGCAAGGATCTGAACCTAGCAAGAAATCAGGCTTCACCAGTTTTCTGAGTCATGGTTTGACACAAAATAACTAACAAAGGCAGCTTAGAGAAACAGTCTCCCAAATAAAATTTTCTTCTTTGCAGGTACTGTACCTGTCATTTTCTAGGATGCAGTGAATTGCTATCAAATGTTTGTAAGCTGTTAATCACTGACACCACACAGGAATATGAAAGACTGGTGATCACCGGCACCCTTAATAAAACCTTGGTGTGTGCTGTGTAGAGTGATGTTTCTGTAAATTTACACAGGAGTACTAACTGAGTACAGCAAAATTATATGAAGTCCAAATGCAGTTACATATTACCATTTAAGTCTGACATTGCAAGAGAAACTATTGGGAGAAAAACTTCTTTTTTGTTGGTACTAACTTTTCAAGCTCTTGAACACAAGCTCATCACTTTAAAATTTAAATCTCCTTTCTTTTGTTTTTACTAGAAGTAAAAATGTAGCTGTTGAACCAGTGTAATGTAATTAAGACAAAACATTGTAAGAAGGGCATCAGAATTTTGGTCAAATAAGGAAATTTGGGGTCAGGCCCTCCCGAATTAGAAATTGAGATGAAATAGATTGCAGAGTAAGCATAAGTTTCTTATACTTATTCTGCTAATATTAAACATCCTGCAAGCATATTTTGAAATCTGTCTGAAAATCTCCTAAAGCTGCAAACAGAAATTCTGCTCCTGTAATACACACAGTGTGCCCTCTCTTTCCTTCCCTACCTCCTCTCTCCTCTTCTCCTTTCCTCTTTCCCCTTCCCCTTTCCCCTTTCCCCTTTCCCCTTTCCCCTTTCCCCTTCTGAGGGGCAGCCCCTCANCAGGATCTGCACACGAGTGATGAGGGACCACAAGACCTTAGGACATGTCCAAAGCACTGGAGGCCATCTGCCTCCTGCACTATGCAGGTGTACCCCCACAAGGATCCCCTGATGAACTGCATCAACTTCCCACTTTCCCCTGCAATTACCCTTGTTTCAAAGCTTTCTAGACTTTATGGCTATGATAGTTCAAAGCCTGCAAGTTCTCTGCCAAAACATGTTCATGATAATTTTAAACCCAAAGCAAACATGAGTTGGCTTAAATATGTTTTTATTCACATACGTCTCTGAGAGGGCAACATTCATATTCTTTTGGTCTGTGTTTTACTAGTCTGAAACAAAATATACTTGCTTTGTCTGTTTGCGGGACAGTCTCCATTCATATCATGTATCTCTACTTGCACACAGAACAGATTTAACTCACCTTTCACTGTACTGATTTTTGTAAAGTGCTTTACAATGTGCTTCTAGTATCCATACTGTTAAAAGTCACTTTTCGCTTTTTATTTAAAGGGTCATCTCATTGGTGATGTGTGGAGGTCCCCCCCCNGAAACAAAATATACTTGCTTTGTCTGTTTGCGGGACAGTCTCCATTCATATCATGTATCTCTACTTGCACACAGAACAGATTTAACTCACCTTTCACTGTACTGATTTTTGTAAAGTGCTTTACAATGTGCTTCTAGTATCCATACTGTTAAAAGTCACTTTTCGCTTTTTATTTAAAGGGTCATCTCATTGGTGATGTGTGGAGGTCCCCCCCCTGGGGGATGGGCCTTGGGAGTGAAAGCATGGTTACACAGGGTTTCCAGACTCCCTGCTCTCTGGTCACATGTACCCCATCCTGGCCCTCGCTGGCCATTTCAAATATACCCCTGCCCTGAGGATCCTGTACTTAGGTTGGTGATCTCAGGATTCTAGAGTAGTCTGTGCTAGGCCCCCAGCCATGAGGTGGTTAGAAGAATAAAGAATATTGATGGAAATCCATGCAAATATCGTTCCCTGATTCTTTCTATGGGCCAAGCTGTCTGCCAGGGAAGGTTGCAGGAGACCCCACTGCAACAGATGGTGGA
>VYZQ01038710.1:24892-45472 GCA_013400655.1 Mystacornis crossleyi
TTTCCCCACAATTCCTCTCTGATACCTAGAGGGGGATAAAAAGGGAGAGGGAAGAAATTATCTATCATTGTTTGGAGTTCCAACAGGTACAGATGGAAGAAATGCTCTCCTGCCTCAGTTTCCCCACAAAGTGTGTTCAAAAAGCCTCCATCTCTCTCCTGCCAGCTCTGGGATGCTCCAAAAATGCTCTGTTTGGACTTTCTGGGACTCAAAGGGTGGCTTGTGTTCTCTTGAAATTGCTTTTGTCATTTTTAATTAAAACAAAAGAGTGAGATGTGGAGGTTCCCCCCTCACCACGGGGATTGGCCTTGGGAGTGAAAGCATGGTTACACAGGGTTTCCAGACTCCCTGCTCTCTGTTCACACGTACCCAAATCCTGGCCCTCACTGGCCATTTCAAATGTACCCCTGCCCTGAGGATCCTGTACTTAGGTTGGTGATCCCAGGATTCTCGGGTATTCTGTGCTAGGCCCCCAGCCATGAGGTGGCTGGGAGAATAAAGAATATTGATGGACATCCACGCAAATATCATTCTCTGCTTCTTTCTACGGGCCAAGCTGTCTGCCAGGGAAGGTTGCAGGAGACTCCACTGCAACAGTGATGCATATTTATTACCACTGTATACGCTTCTTTAGATGACAATGAAATGTTTAATTTCTAATACATGGAATTATTCTTTATCCTTTTCCAAAACATAAGAAGGAACAAGTTGATTTTGATTTTGAGAAAAAGAGCTTCATGGACTGTCCTGCCAGGTCAGGAAATGAGCATACTGGAGCTTTCAAAGTCTTGGGAAAATGAGAAGAAATTAATATATTTGCAAGCAAGTCACTGAAATACCAATGTAATAGCTTGAAGTATGTTTCTGGGGAATGTTCAAGGGGAAAAATTATAAATGTCACCATAACTTAACAACTAACTTCCATAAAAATGTTGTTAGTGGTATGAATTAGGAAGTTCATAAAAATTTAGCAGAAAAATGAGATAGAGAGGTCATCTCTTTTACTCAACAAAGTCCTGTATTAATCAGCTTCAGCAGATATTATGAATTTTCTGAATGCTGACAAAAGAAATAAAAAAGAAACCAACATGCACTCCCTGAAAACCACTTCACAGTAAAAAGTCAAAATATTGTCTTTAAAGGGGATTTCTGGGAATGTGCTTCAGTACCATTGCACGGATCCAGGGTATTTTAAGAGACTTATCTTTTACCTTTAACTGTGAAGATAAGCACCAAATTAACCTATAAAGCACTTCAGAATCTGGACTAAGGGTTTGTGGCTAGTGTGAGTTCGCTAAAAATACACCTCTTTTATGGCAAAGTATCAATGCTTTTCTTCATATTTCCTGTCTGCTCTGGAAAGAATGAGTCAAAGTGAAAGGTAATGATTCTCACAACTTTCATACAAAAACCCCCCAAAACAAACAAACCAAAAAATCCCCCAACTACTATTCTCTGAAGCCAGGTATCTATTGTTTATTTCTCTCAACAAAATGTACATTCCATTCATCCTCCAATAATCCAGTGGGAAAACCGCCTACAAAAAATAACATACTACATTTTTTGAAGTGCATTAGAAAACACTAATGATCACCAGCTGTAATCTCTTGCACATGCTCTACATGTAGTCAAAACATCTATATCTCAAAGCTGAGTAGTTTGAGGTCCGGGTTGTTTTTTTTTTAATTTTTTACCCCATAAATAGTCTTCACACACACACACAAAAAGATAAATAGTAGTTCAACGACTTAAATAGCTGCCTAATTTTTTTCTTTTAGAAGGAATAAAACTCCTGTTATGGTGAAAGGAAGCTTGGAAAACCAGATTGTAACTGCCTTCCAGCTTTGGGTGTGAAAACAAGCAAAACAGCATAACAGCAGAAAAAAGCAAAATAAAGTTCATTTTCCCACCCAGCTATGTAATTCTGTGAAAGTTTAAATTAGAGACATTTTTTATTTTAAGTATACAAATTACCTGAAGATTCTTTCAGTTTTACAGTCTTTCTTACACTAGTTTTCAGTTACAACAAAATAGTGCAATATTTGTATAGTTAATGTTAGGTTTCCCACAACGCTGTACTACTTTTTGCTATTTGGGGTTTTATGCAATATTGTCGTAACTATGACTCGGAGGGAGGTAAACATTCTGCCCTTGAAGTGAGCCTGAGATATTTATTTATTGATTGATTTTTAAAATGCACTTACCTAACAAATTCTGAGAGAATGGTTAGACATTAAAATATAAATAGATACTTGCAATCACACGCATCCCGGTATAACTTTGGCAATCACTTGAGTTAGCAGATGACTCTTGCTCCATGCTCTGAAGGTCAATAAATTCAGACTGTGGTGATAGATGATATAATGCAGGTTCAGATGGATGGATGGATGGATTGTGTTCAGCCACAGGCTGTCCTCAAATAAAGACCTCTTTGTACTTGACGACACAAGTTTCTCCCAGTTAAGGGTTGGTGTTCAGTAGGAATTATCAGTAAGAACTACCAGTGATTTTGACTGAAGGTGGGAAAAATATCAAGTACTGGTCTGTTTCCTGCATATGCAGAAGTATTCATGAGGATGCCTATACCTTAGTCAGCCATTAAAATACAGTGATGGGATACCAAGGCTTTTAAAGGTACAGCATTCCTGAAAGATGTTCCATGATGCTGTAGGTCAGTGAGCAGAGGTGAAAAAACAAGGGACACTGAGGTATGAAAACAACAATATGACTGACTGCAACCGAATGAGTGGAAAAAAATGTTATTCACCACCTTCCAGGCCTCTCTTAAATGTGGAACATTAATGTTGAGAGTTCTGTTTTTAATAGGAAAAATTATAACAATTTGTACTAACTTGACAACTGATGCAAATCAGAAGTAAGGGCAAGAGTCCAGACAAGATGCATTCTCCATCTGGTTCAATTGAATCTGGCCACTACCTTAAAAAGGCTATCTAAGATTCTGGGAGCTTCAATATTCATGATTTTTAAAACAGCTGGATGGGTTAAGACTTGCGAGTAGCCTTTACCTTGAGCTGCATTTGTTTTCATTAGTCTGGATTAGGTGCTGTGCTGCAGATTTACAGATTCTGATGGCTTCCCTCCCACGGTGTGATAAATGAGACTCACACCTTATAATTTAGCTGTTTAGCCCAGATGGCAGAATATCCACAAAAAAAGAAAAAAAAAAAAAAAAAAAAGACAGGGAATCTGCAGGTAGTGGGAAAAAAAGAGAGTGGGGAATAAACTCAGTCAAGACATCCCCAAAGTATGATCTCCTTGTCTCATTCAGAATCTGAAGTTGCTTCTGCTTTTTTGTGAAAGATGCCTACTAAAACGACCTGTAGGAAACACAGTTCCATGTGAATATCTCCCTGCATATTCCCTGCAGTTTCTGGAGGTTCGAAGTGCATCCTGATGTACTGTGCACATAAGATTCATATAACTATTTTTAGAACGTAATTAAGAACATATGCTTACTTACAGACAAGAGGCATAAAGTGTATTCATCACAAACTTTGCACAGTAGAAAAAAATCTTGGATTGGCAGAGAAAATTTCGTCTATAGGCAAGACAGCGCTGACATCCATGGAATTAATAATTCATGTATTTTATCTCATTCAGGGCATTTCAGAAAGTCCATTATACTGTATTTTCTGTATAGTCAGTAAATTTTGTAGCTCTTAAAACCCGTGAAATGAAAAATAGGCTTGAAAAGCCATAATGCTATCAATACATTAATATTTATGTAGTTCTTTTCATGACAAACATTCCAAAGTGCTCTCCAGTGAAAGAAAATGAAATAAAGCATGAACAGAATGCAGATGACTTTAAGTCAAAAGGTCACTGAAATAGGCAAATCAAATGAATCTGTTTGACCAAGGGACTGACCGAGTTCACCCAGTTAACTTTTGAAAATCCTGTGTTCTTTTCTAAAGCTCTGTCTAGTCAAGTTTTTGGAATATTATGTCAAGAATCAGAAAATAATTGAAACAACCATAGTAAATAAGGAGGACTTGTTGAGGCCATTTCAGTCTAGACGGAAAAGAAGGCATTATTCCAAATAAGTACTGAGCATGCAGCATGCTTCCTTTCCTGGCCAGACATTTATATAACTTATATAGCTAATAAGCTTTCAGTTATTGAAAAATTAAAAAAAAATAGAAATTGTAGAAAGTATGTTATTCACCCAGCAGAGTGGCAAAACATTGATATATATTATGCTAATTTCATTACCCTGTTGCAGTCATTCATGAAGGAAAAAATAAATGTAGAGGACAAGTGTTCTGTAATGCATAACTACTGATTTCCTAGCAATAGTTTGTTTTCAGGTAATTTTCATCCTTCAGTCTTCTAAAAAGGATTGTGTTCCACTGTAAAATATCTTCAGATCTGCTGAATTCTTTCACTGGATGATAAAGTTTATGATTAAAGAGAAGAAACAAATTTAGGACAACAAGTAAACACAAGAAAATTGAGAATATTTCATTAGATTAGAATAGGAGAATGAGCTGTTTTTCCTAGTTTGGCAATACCACATGACAAAAGGGTTTAGTGTTATACTGCATCTTCCTATTATATAAATACTTCCAGAGTAGGATCTGGGGATTCTATGGCTACTGGAGGGTGGTAGCTGGCTTTTAGGAGCTAGTTGCAACAAAGATAATAAAAAAAGAGGTGCACGTATGAAATTATTTGGTTATTTTTCCTCATGAGGTCAAAAAAGATCTGTTTTCTAATGGAATTAATAGAGTAGCAGGAGGGAGAAAATTATGTTTATGTTTATGGCTTTATGTGTATATATTTTTGAAAGGAAAAAACAAAAGAAAAAGAAAACCTACAGACTTGTCTACTGGTATTTAGCTACTTCCAGGCATGTTTTCTGCTTTTATTTGGAACAGAAACAATTTTTCTGTAGCTATCTGTTATTCATATTAAACTCTCTTAGCAATATAACTCAATTTTGTTTGAGCTGTTAGTAGATTTATTCAGCAAGTTCAGAAGATCCCACTGAAATTCACAGGGGAATAAGTCATACACTTTAATTGAGAATATTTTAATATTTTTTTTGCTACACATGATCTCACACTAGTTTTCCAGTTGTACCAGTACTGACTTTATTGCTATTACAAGATAGTCAGAACTAAAGCTAAACATAATTTCTTTTGAACTAATGAAGACATATCTTTGGCACCCATAGTGATCTTTTTCGTGTCACCCTTTCCATCCCGCAGAGTTTGTTAAAGTACCCAGAAAGGTACCCAGACTATGTAGTTTTTCTGTGAAGCATTTTAGAAACACTTTGATTTTGGTTAATGTAGTAAGTATTTTCACTCAGTGTTATCAGGATATATTTTTTTTACATATATGACCTATAGAAGCTGTAATCTAAAGTTACATTTGGTATACTAGAATTTTAATATAGGTCCCAGCAGCACTATAAAACACATGCTAAATATTTCCTCTACTAGATTCATTGCTTATTGAAGTAACCCTTGCATCTGAGAGGATTCAAGAGACCGAATGCTTTGGTTAATCAAGGTGAGTCAGCCAGGAAACAAACAACCTGCTTCTTTACATGAACACAAAATGTAATCTCTTTTGGAGATCAGTAAATACAAAAAAAAACAACAACAACAACAACAACAACAACAAAAAGGGCTACCTACAAAACCAAGAATTTTTTTCTCAATATATTTTGAATTCTATGTGATCTTGGGGTGTCAAAGTTCTATAGGAGGAGTTTTACTTCATGCTCATAATTAGAAAACACCCTGAAAGCTGGGGATAAGCTGTTAGTAGAAATACTAATGAAAAATAATGCATAATCTCTGATCTGGGTCCTGCGAAACATTAGTTATTGTGTTATATACTGAGCAATAGCAACTAGATAGGGGAACAGGTATTACCGATAATACAGACACAGGGACAAGAGTGGAGCATGGAGAAAAGTGAGGAAACTGCCTCTTTTTAACACCTCAAAAAGACTTGTGTTCCTATTCGACATTCAGGTGTTTTTAGTCTTACATTATGAAGAAAGATCTGTCTTTATTTTTTTAGGAATTAAAAAGTACAAAAATTGCACCCAAAATTAGGAGAAGGAGAAAATAAAAACTAGACCCCACTGGCAAAAGACATTTGGCAAACTTTAGCCTCATAAATGCTCCTTCTTGTGTGAAGAGAATTACACACAATAAAATAGCTGCATATTTAAGATGGAGATGCTTAGAGGTGTCAATTTCAAAAGTGACAGTTTTTTAAAGGTCAGTTTTTTAAGGTAGTATGTCTGAAAACAGGAGGAAAGGTGTGTGTGGCTTTTGATACTTAGAATGGACAGTTACCTGACCTCTATTAACTTCCCTTAGAATCCACAGAATGAGCCAGGAACCTCAGACTTGTTTCCCTACGTGCTGAAAGAGAATATGCAATTATCGTAGATAATACGAAAAACTGTAATTCCAACAATTTTCCAAGTTCCAGCTACCTACCAAGAGGTTGGAAGAAGCTCCTCTATCTGTTGAGGGTCCAGAATTTCCATGATTTTTCAACTGTAAAGGAGAATTTATTTCTTTAGAATAATGATTGCTAGAGGAGACATGGTTCTCACCTTTCTGGTAGTAACCTTGGGCCAGAGCATGGATCCAGGCAGTACTTTTAATCTGAGGTTCCTGGAGTTCAAACACACATCTTTTTTGAAAAAATCCCTTACCCGTCATTCTCCATCAAATTAGAAGATGTGTAGAGAAAGTCTCCTCCTGTCTTGTGCAAGTTTTGTAACAAGGAACGTAAAGTTAATTCAGCTGGCATGGAAGTACAAGGAGAAATGGCAGTGTTTAGATAATTCCTTGCGGGGTGCGGAGGGGGAAACAAAGAAGTGAGACTTAAACAATGTCTCCTTCTGGGATGATTTATGATTCACTCAGTGATTGTCTAACTTAAAATGAAAAAATAGTCCTGGAATGAGACCTGCAATGTAGTTAAAATTTTACCTCAAACCCTGAAACAAGAACTACAATGGAATTATATCCTTTTATTTGTTCTTTTACCCAGTGTCGTGGTTTGACGCTGGTTAGGTGCCACGCCTCACAGAATCTATTTATTTATTTGCCTCTGCTATAGTTGAGCAGAGAAGGGGAAATTAAAACTTCATTTTCATAAAGTGAAATAAGGATTTTTGAGGAAAACATAAAAAACTTCAAGGCAAAAGAGATCCACACTTAAACAGTTACAGTATAAAGAAGATTTATTACTAACAGAATGAAAAGTGAAAAGCAAGAATAAGAGATTAAAGTAACTTTCAAATATCTTTCTCTCCCAGTACCTCCCTTTTTCCACCAACCCACACAAGGGAAACAAAACATGGGATTTGGTCAGTGATGCATTTCTTAAGAGTCTTTCTTTATTTTTGAGGAAAAGAGTATCTTCTGCTTTAACGTGGTTTTCAAACTTTCACAGACAACAGTCCGCCTGGAAATTTGCTGAAATGAAAAAGAAAAAAAATATTCCTCCCATGAATCTTACAGTCTTCCCATACTGCCGCCATGGATCATATATAACATGGGGGTTATTCTTTTAAGGATGAGTTTTTCTAGCCTGATAGCAGAGGCTTTCATTTTTTTTTTCAATCTCTGGAAACCCTTCACCGTGTGTATGTGACCTGGTGTGGACACTCTTTCTTCCTGGCTGCACATGGCTTTTTGCATCCTCCCATGCACATCATCACATGAATTATAGGGAAAACGATTTTCTGTATTATTAGTCCTCACCACGGCTTGCAAGGAGAATTTAAGCTCTGGCGCTGTAAGTGCCTCCACCCTCTTTCCCTATCTTTTACACTGACCTTGGCCCTGCCATTTTGGCTTCATCTCACACAATCTTACTTTTTCTTTCTCTCTGACTTGGAAGAAAACTGATATCTGCAAGTTTTAGGCTGAGAAGTTGATTTTACTTGGGCTTTACATTGGAGGAAGCCTCGCCCTCCTTATGTTGCCAGCTGCATGGTGTTTATCTCGGTTCGGCATGAGCTGTGCTGGCTGCAGGGAGGCCCCGCTGGCTCCACACACGGGCCGCAGTGACTTCAGATCTATCTTGGCTGTGCGGTCCTGGCTGCGCTCTTGTCTAAGCCTGATCGCGGCTGATCACTGCCTGTGGAGCCAGGACAGCTTTTCCCCGGTGGCTTTGCCCACGCCGCCAAGCTTGGGCGGGGAGCAGGGCCCGGGCCTGCTCCGGGACAGGGCCTGGAGCCCTCCCCCCAGCCACCCCTCGGTGGGAAGCAGGAACAAAAAAGGAAGTTCTCATGTTTCCTCCTTCCTTTAAATATGAACATGGCAGAGTCATTGCCAGCTTTCTCACTGGTTTAGCAACATGCCCATCAAACCAAGGTTTAAACCTACCATGTTCCACCCCTTGCCTCTATGATCGCATATTTAAAAATTATAATCAAGATTACATTTAAAACACAATTTTCACTTAAAGTAGCAAAACCAGAACTAAAAATGAAACAAATTACATAAACCTCCACCCCTAGACTTTTTACCACAACTACAAAGCAAATTTCTATTATCATTCTACTTAATTTTATGAGTCAATACTTGTTTTGCCCAGTATTTTCCTCAATATCCTCATCCCAAAGTTCTCATAATTCCCTTTGCACCAGCTGCAGGCAAAGTGGAATGGTGCAATGAATTGTTGAAAACCACCTTGAAGGCACTTGGGTGGGGGAGCTTTCAAAAATTGGGAGCAGCATCTAGCAAAGGCCACCTGGTTAGTTAACACTTGAGGCTCCACCAATTGAGCTGGCCCTGACCATCAAACTAAGTTTTAAACCTACCACACCCAAGGAAATCAAAGCTTCTTTTCTGTAATGGAATTCCTAAAAGTGCTATTTCTGAGTCATAGAATCACAGAATGAGTTGGGTTGAAAGGGACCTTAAGAACCATACAGTTCCAACCCCCCCAAAATGGCAGAAACACCTCTCACTAGACCACGTGGTTCATATCTCTATCCAACCCAGCCTTGAACACTCCAGTGATGGGGCAGCCACAACTTCTCTGAGCAACTTGTTCCAGTGCCTCACCACCTTCACAATAAATGTCTCCCTTAGATCTAATCCAAACCTCTTTCAGATTGAAGCTGTTCCCCCTTATCCTGCTACTACATGTACCTGTGAAAAGTCCCTCTCCAAGAGAAGGAGGCTTCCCTTCTACAACCTGAACAATCCCAATTCTCACAAAAGCCTTTTCTTATAAAAGAAATTCTCCACCCATCTAATCATCTTGGTGCCTCCTTTGGACTTGCTCCAACAGGTTGATGTCCTTTCTGTGCTGGGACCCCCAGAGCTGGATGCAGTGTTCCAGGTGGAGTCTCACCAGGGCAGAGCAGAGGGGGAGAATCCCCTCCCTCACTCTGCTGCCCACGCTGCTTTGGATGCAGCCCAGGACACGTTTGGCTTTCTGGGCTGGGAGTGCACAGTGCTGGATCATGTCCAGCCTCTCACCTACCAGCACCCCCAAGTCCTTCCAGCAGGGCTGCTCCTCATCCCTTCATCCCTCAGCCTGGATTGATACTGGGGATTGCCCTGACGCAGGTGCAGCACCTTGCACTTGGCCTCATGAGGTTCCCATGGGCTCACTCCTTGGGCTTGTCCAGGTCCCTCTGGAAGGCCTCCTGTCTTTCAGGAGTGTCAACTGCACCACTCAGCTGATGTCACTGGCAAAAGTAATATGGCAGATTTTGAGAAGTTCTATTTAGCAAGTGTTTTGATGCAAAATCCATACTCTGAAACTGATGCGAGTTAAATGAAAATTGCAGTTTATGGGTAGGATGTTCCCACTTGGAAAACACCAGCTGATGCCATTTACTCAGCAACCATTTCTTCAGAGTAACTGAGCCCCTCTGCTGCACCATCTTTCTACAGGGACACTGACCTGTCCATTATTGTAGGTTATATGTGCTATTGTATATTTCAGTGAGCATGCACTCTTTCAAGAGCGGACCCAAACACATTCTTGAGGCTGAACATGGCCAACTGCCATGCTCAGCCGCATCCACTAGCAATGTGATCATCCTGATTATACACTGGTTAATGGTTAGTAGAAAACAGTGAAGATGACTCACTGCCTGGAGAGGAATGCATTCAGGCATGTTCAAACTCAATGTGAGTATTTAAAGTTATATGTGAATTGAAGAAGGCATAATCATCATTCTTATTCCTCAGCTTATCAAGACTGATCTGCCTCACAGTTAAGAACTGCAGGCTCCAGATTTTCCTGAAAGTTTTCCATATTTGCTATAGGAGAAGATTCCTCTAGGAGAAATTGAAAAGGCTCCAAACCTGGCTCTGTGGAAATTAAAGAAAATAAAGCAAGATGTTATTTGCTTTAGTAAATGGTGCTTCTGGGACTTATTGAAAAAGCCTGCTTAATTTTTCCCAAAAGAAAACTGGCATGTCCCTTTCATTTTTTCAAATACCTGCATAGTTTTACAAAATCATCTGGAATTTATCTCTTACTCATTAAAATTATGAATATGTTGGGAACATGAACAGGTATTAGTCAAGTATACATCTATTCCACGTAAGAAATAAAAGAGTAGGAGAGATATGACCTTTATAATGCATATAAAAATATCCAGCTGTCCACCTGTTACAACTGAAGGGACATGAATTGCAGAATTATTATTAAAAGTTTGCATGGAGGGACTGTGTAGAATAAAGCAAGTTTTAGGATCAGGAGACTCCCTGCTTACCAGTTAATAATTTATACTTTAATGATTGCCTCTTCAGCATCAGACCATACTAGGTGAGGTAGTGAACTATTTAATTTGGCTCTTAGCATGAAGCCTGGGCACACCTGTGCAGTAGATGAGAACAGAGCCTGAGTTCTTTAGTCAGAACCACTCACTCCCAATTTCATATCTTACAGTCCTCATTTGGAATCTGAATGCAGAAGGAAAGGACATCTTCTGCTTCAATAATATGAATGTCTGAAGAAGTAGCCTGCTGCAAAAGGTATGTGTTAATGGACAGCTTTCAGTGGCATGATTTCCAGGAGGTCAGACAATCTGATTTCATCATCTCCAGCTTTTAACTCTGTGAAAGAGACACAAACTCTTAATGTGGAAGGAACAGACCTTTCAGGTTTCTCAGCTTGTGCCTCTCTGGTCTGAAGTCAATTTCCAAACTCCATTACATTCAGTAGATGCTGGACTGGGACCTTAAAATTTAATTTTAATGGTTAAACCAGCTGCTTCAAAATTATCACTTACTTCCTTATCTGTTAAAAGTTATAAAATTCCTCGTAAAGGGAGAGAAATGTGCTCCTTTTATGATTAGGCAGATTCATAAAGATCCTTATAAAAAGAGAATCTTTTTTAATGGAAAAAAGCAGAAAAGTCCACTCAGCAATGTATATATTTTAGATAAAGCCATTTAAACTCATTTTTAGACTAAACACTTTGTGCTGCCCTCCAGCTAACAGCTCTAGACATGAAAGGCACCATTATACTCTAGTCTCATTTATCTTTGAAAGTACAAGAGTCCATCCTCTTTGTTCATAGACTTAAACCAAAACAAAAAAATAGAAATCAAAACACAGGACTCTACAAATAACACATATTTTTCAACATTGTGTATCCCTCATACTTGGTTTCTTTTAATTTTTTTCAAAAGAAAAGGCCCTCTTCTTGTACTGCAGACTGCTACTGTGAAATGAGTGCAAAGCTCCAGAGAAACTTTTTCAAAAGTCCTTGAAAAGGCCTTTGTGATTTCCCTTGACTATTGATCTACATCCCTCTGCCGACTTAAGACTAATACATGTTAGCAGGACTTCTTTTGAAATGCAGGTGCAAAACGTTTAACATAACTTTGAGTTTTATTGCACAAGACCCCTAGTTCTGGGGCAAAACATGTTTTCATATATGTGATCCCAAAGCCTCCCTTTTTCCACTTGTCATATTTTCCTCAGACTTTTTAGTCATAAAAAATTCAGGGGGAAAGAACGCTTTCAAAACTCCCTGTGGCAGAATAAACTAGAGCTGAACCTTCACGTGATTATTCCAGAGTGAGTCATTTAAGCATAGGACTGCTTCATAAACTTCAGGGACTTCATTTGCATGTGAATATTGATTCCTCTCACACAAACAGTTCATCCTTTTATGTTGCTTTTGCATGAATTTGCCCTCTGAAGAATTGATTTTTTTTGTGCTTCAGCCGGGTGCATCTACTGCCCCAGTCAAAAACACTTCTCCTCAGTGAATCAAACGGAGCAATGAGAATGTGTAGATAACCCCGTTCTTCCTCTCAAGCATAAACAATTCACATTTTCTTCCAAGGAAAGACTGAACATTTGACCTCTCTCTTAAATCATCAGATAAGCAAAAGCAGTTGAATGTGTGTGGGGGTAGAGATATCTGTCAAACAATCTAAATTACCAAAAGTAGTTAAGTGCAGCATTTCCTAAGTAAATCAGATCTCAAAGTACTTCTTCATCATTCAAACAAGGGTTATATTTTGGTTCTTGTAATTCAATCTGCGGCTGTGGTTACCAGCTGCAAATAAAACTTACAAGTATATGAGTTTGACCCCACAGCCTCTACTTACATGAGGAAGTGCTATGAATTTCCTACTGAAAACCCAGAAAAGACAATATGATTTTAGCCCATACAGCAATGTCATATCCTGAAAAGTCAGCGAACAAGCAAGAAACCTGGAATCATCTCACCAGACAACAGAACACCTTCTTTTCCCCTTTCACCATAGCTGATGCTACAGTATTTCATGAACTCTAGACTGGTCATTACAGTATTTCCACATATCTTCACAACTTTAATGATACACTATATTTCTGTTTTAATAACATAGGAGAACATAGAAACACCTTCCCCATTCTATCATACACTTATTTTACTGCAGCAATTTTCCCTGTGTTAGATTATAGTGGTATGAGGTGCTGTGATGACACAATAATTAGAGGCATCATATTACCAGGACCAAGTCACATACAAAGAAAGATACATGGGAAAATTCAGCCAATTGCCAAATAGTTCTCTTAATAGAAGGCTGGGATATGGCTGTTTCATAACAAAACTGAGATACATCAATCTAAGTTATATGTAGGATGCATGGAAAAATAATGGTCTCTACCTTAAGTTATCCATTTATTGTTAATGGTTCACCTGCACCTTTTTCATGAAATCTGAAGTTCACAATGCTTAGAGTAGTGATGTAACAGTGTTGATAATGGAATCTATAAAATAAATACGGACAGCATGGAAAAAGGCTGGTTCTCAGCTTCTATATCAGCTGATAGTGAATAATATTTTGGCACAATAACAAACGTTCTTAGATTCAGATTTCTTGAGGAAAATATTGCTAATGTCCTATGGAAAGTTTTCATACTTTTCATAGTGTATTTATTTTGGAGACCAGATGAAGAGTTGTACAACTGTTAAAAAAGTGATGAAGGACAGCTATTAATAGTTACCATTTGACAGGAAAATACCTTTTTTTCCCCTGTTTCTGACCTTTAACAATCACCTAAATAACCAGTGGTTTTGGCTAAAGAAGTCATAGGTTAGATAGTGAACTAGGAAAAAATACCATTCTGCTCTGTATAGGATATGTTCATAATAAAATGGCCAATAAATCCTGTCATATGATGAGGATATAATAAATTATCCTAAATTCTCTGTCTCTGGTTATGAGGTTACTTACCTTTCCATTTCAGCTTGTACTGGCATTTCACTTGATTGGAATATATGGTTATGTGTGTTGTACTTGTTCTTCGGTGACATATGGAACATACATGTGTGAGACTGGATTGTACAGACACCGGTTTCAGTTCAAGCAGCAATGTTGTCTGAATGAATGCTAATATAATAGTGTTTACCATGAGTATATTCAACAGTCCTTTCTACCTGTCAAACCTGAAGTAACCACGGCATTAATTTTTTGGCATATTTAATGTTTACAGTATCATAGATTGGCATTTATCTGACAACTCCTGTATCCCTTCCAAATGGCTTTCTTTATTTGCTAGTGACATTTCAACTATTGATTTGAAATTCTATCACAATATTAAATGACTAATTGCTTCAAAATTTCCAGTAAATCTTAAGCTTAACTGAAAGGCATAGCCATGTCTTTTTTAAGAATAGTGTCTTAAAAATATTATTGCTGGCTTTCCTAATTAAGCAGACAAAAATGGGACCAGTAAAAACCTGTTTTTCTACTGCAATATGACAACTCTTCATTTAAATAAAGAAAAAGGATAAGGCTCTATATAGCCCAAATTATCTGGGCCAGAATTTTAATTGTGCTTTCTATTGCCTGGGGATTAAAAAATTTCAGACTAAACACTCAGGAGGTCGTGCACAGTTTCACAGCTTGAAAACTGCCATCCTGAGTGGTGCATAAATTAATTTGAATCTGCCAAACATTTCCCACTTTCTGTAAAGACTAATTTGGAGTCCAGAAACCTGGGGCTATTATGGACATCAGTAAAGTTTAGGAGAAAACATTCTGCCTGATGTGTACAGGATGAAAGTGAAATCTGGAGGATATTTTGGACTGAAGAGGGTGTAACAAGAGACATCAGGTAAAATCGTATTCCCACAACATTAATTCTAGATAACAGAGGGTCATCTGAGTAATTTTTAAACATAACATTTTCGATGTTTTGGCTTGTGATTTTTAGCATTTTAAATGCTGGAGTGCAGGTCACAGGGACTTACTACAAACTAGGTAATTTTGTGTCAACATTGATAGGTGAAAGTCTGGAATGAGAGACAATGATTTACCTTTGTGCTTTCCTCAGTGCTTTGGTACACATCTGAAAAGAAAGAGAGGGTGTCTTGGTTTGAGAGAAATTGGGAAGAAATGTCCTAATGAATGTCCTCTAATAAAAGGCGGGTTTCAGCAGCCCCTTCCCCACCCCATTTGGAAAGAATTTTCTTGGAGGAAAGTGAGAAAAACCTGTGTATTTAACAAGCAGGGTGCATGCAGGCAAGGAGAGGATGAATAATGTTAAATAATAAAACTGTGGAGAAGCCCTGGGTAGGTTGAGAGTCCTTTCTGTAGGTGTGGCTCTACTCTCTCTGGAGCTGGGGTGTGGCATGGGCCCCTCCAGGCCACAGTGTGGGGCCTCCTGGTGATGATGTTCCAGACCAGAGCTGAACAGTTCCAGGAGAAGAAGAAGAAGCCACAGTCACAGGAAGAACCTTCTTGCCTCAGCTACTCAGCTAGCCAAAAAGCAAAAAATTTTAACTCTCTATCTCTCTCCTGAGAAACAGAGCTGAGAGTTGACAGCTGGGGAAAAGCAGAAAGGTGCTTCCTCGGCTCTGCAACAGTGAGAACACAGGGGAGTGTGTGAGTCCTTGAACACAAAGCATGCTGAAGGATTTGCTTGACTTTCCCCCGCTTTCTCTCAGACCCAGTTTAAAGGTACAGAAACTCATGTCTGGGCAATGAGTCAGTGATAGGAAATACAGTATTATACAGTCACCCCAGAACTGAAAGCCATCATGAAAAAGTTGGGTAGTAACAAGGCAGATATCTTTTCTAAATCAAATGTCTTCAAGTAGCCTGACACAATTTAGGAAATTGAGCTGCTTCTTTCAGCATCAAACAGCTGGGAAGTCTTGAAGTTTTCAGAGAGTTTGGCATTAAAATGGATGTCCTAAAGGTTATTTTTGTTACTGCATCTGTGTAAGCAGAAGAATTTCCATGATAACTCAAATAAATGGTACAACCAGTTTTATGTTGCTGGTAGTGATAAGGAAGCTCAGCTTTCTTCCTTCTAGAAAAATTATTTATACAGCAAGGAGTATAGGCATTTTTCATGATGAAAGGTCAAAGAAATCCAACCATTTCTATAACAATAATCATGACTTATCAATTATTTGATTTTCTCCACATTTTTTCTCTGGCTGATTGACTAAAGAGCAGGGAAAGGAGGTGAGAAAATGAGATACCAGAGGTGACAGAGCAGTACCAGCACAGTTTTCATCTTGGCTAACACTCGTCTACCATGCCTCTGTCAATTCAGTGGTGAAGGTGAACAAGCACTCTGGCTGTGGGACTGAAAGGACATTTTTTTCCACACCCTGGGTATGACTTACACAAACAAGAACCTCAGTAATGCACTAGCAGGGCTACCCTTAACTGAACACTCATACCATCTCATGACCAATTCATTTTCACCAGTTTGGAAAAGAGTGATTGACGATGACTTGTCTTCTTTCTCCCTATTTCATCAGTATCAGTCTGTGGATTTTAAGGTGTGTTTCAGTTAGAAATAATATTGGCGTGTTAGAGATGACATGCCAGCTCCCCGGGGAATTCCCTGACTGCAATTTTCTTCCATTTTCAACAGTTTTATCAGATTAAATGCAAGATGCTTCCTTCTCGTGTTCTAGTGTTTTCTCTCCCTTGGCCCATTCAGGGCTTGAAATTTTAAGTTTTTATTTCTGCTGTTTATGATTTTAATGTTATTAGGAAATTACTTTTCTTTTCCAAACTTAAATTCTGGGAGTGAATCCAAGCTATTGGCATGTTTACAATAAATGCAAAATATGATAGCAAATAGGAAAAATCATATTAATTTTCTTCCATGTTGATATTCAGGAACTGTTCTTCCTGCATTGACTGGAGGGAATGACATTTACCTGAATTTAATACTCTACCTCTTTTTTTTTAAGCCCAAGTGCAATGCAGCTAGACTTGCCCAGAGAGAAAAGTAGAAGTAATTGAGAAAAATGCATACAGACACATATACCCATGTTTTAATTGAATCTAAAAAGCAATAGTGCTCTGCAGTTCATTTTCTGATTGTTTTCATATCAGGGTAGCAAGCATAAATTTGTGCTGCATCTGCCCTGACACTTAAAAAATAACAGCTTTCACACATCAGTTCTTTTAACCCATTAATGTTTAAGTCATTATATTATAAATTATCTGGTTTACATCTTCCTTCTAACACCCCTAACCTTCTATGTGTTCAAGCTTTTGTTTTTCTAAGGAGGAGCACTGAAGGCAAGTAGATTATAGGAGGTCCCTGGCAGTGCCCTGTTCTGTATTCTTCTAACACAAGACAGGCTTAAGAGTGAGACATGACACTGTAAAGATGAGGAATTCAGGCACCATATGTCCCTGCAGCAGTGAGGCCAACAGGATGCTCTGAGACAACGTCAGAGAGAGCATCCTGCCGTGCCTCTGTTCTGGAGGACATCGCTAAGGTTTCACCCTTATCTGTGAACTACCTTCTGTTTACACTCTTCTGTTACAGTTTTTCTTTTCATTACTGCAGTTTCTCAATTGAAAGCTGACACTCTATTTGAATGAATATCCACGGGCATATTTCTAACTTCTGAAGAATGAAAACAAACAAACACTGACTTGAAATAGAGTCCAAATGAGAATAATGAATTTATTGAGAATTTTAACTTGCTAACTGAAAAATAAATGGCCACTGTAGAAAAGACACATGAAGAGAGGTCTTTGAAGAAAAATCCCCTCAAAGACCTTTGTCAGCGATCAGTCACTGAAGAATGAATGCCTTTACTCACTGACAACTGGTAAGATATATTTTATTACTGCTGTTAAGAAGATGGAGTTGGGGAGAAATACCTATTCTACATTTCAATCGGTGCAATCAATTTAATCTCCTTCTCCAACAATGTCTCACATATAATCTTTCAGGAGACGGAAATACTCTTTCTTTAATTGTCATGTGTATTGTTGTAATAATTCTTCATGAATGGTCGCTAGGAGAAATGTCATTTCATGATTCTAGTATTTTTTACTTTTTAAATCCTTAGTATTATTATATATGAAAAAATATCTAAGTCCCTTCTTTCTAAATGACCTCATGGCCTTCTGAGAGTGTGACTTTAATGCTTAAACACGCATACGCATTTCTTTGTGGTGAACACATAAACATGAGAATAGCCTTATTAAACAGGAATAGTGCAATCTAGGTCAATCTAGCTCTACCTAGCCTACTGAGTCAATACCCATTAGTGATATTTGCCCTGTTTCAGATATGTTAATTTCACTATATAAGCTCTTTATTCTTGAAAACATAGGCACAGAAAATGGTTTTATTACTGTGTTTTGGATTTGATTTTTTTAGAAAAACAGTGCTTCTTATAAACACTTGATCACTAAGGCTCATATAAACAAAATTTAATATATCTGTTAGAGTTTAGCTTTATAAGACTGTTCTACTTCAAATTCCATTCCCTTTTTTAGACCAGGAAAAGGTCTTATTTGAAATAGCAAATCTCAGTCTAAAGGGACATTTTAGAACAAACATATCAAAACCTGGATAGAAATACTCCACGTGAGAATTCTAAGAGAACAAGTATATTGAGT
Organism: Mystacornis crossleyi; assembly: GCA_013400655.1. NCBI lineage: Eukaryota > Metazoa > Chordata > Aves > Passeriformes > Timaliidae > Mystacornis > Mystacornis crossleyi. The sequence goes on from VYZQ01038710.1 coordinate 43,261, forward strand.
CACAGAAGCAAATTCTCTAACATCTGGATATAGGCTACAGGCCTCAACCCTTGGTCTGTCATGCAGGAGGAGATCACCAGGTCTCAAAAAGTAGAATTACACATATGTGTATATGAACATGAGTCTCAGTCGAAAACAACCGCATGGTTGACCTGATACTAAATCTTCCTGGACAGGAAAGTTTCCATAAAAGTACTTTTAAATTAATTTTTTTTCCTGATACCCTGGAACCCCTATTGCATTCATACCAAATACATTTCAGGATAATTGGCATTATGAACAAGCACACAAATTTTTACAAGTTGAAGAAAATATAAAATTTTAATATTTTAGAGCGATGCAAAAAACAGCAGCATGATTTGTGAATACTTACTTTCTGCCATTATAATTTTTCTTTATCATCAAGCTCTATAAAATTCACACAACAAAAGTTTCATCTGAAAGGCTAATGTGTTTGCAAGTAGTAAGATGTAAATTAAGGACTTCTCTATAAAGCCCTTATTATGATTCATTCTTCTAATCAGCTAGTGCAAAATGTGTTCAAAATCTTTGATTTTTTTTTAATGGAGAATTGAGATAGAATTTATTATCTCTATTTCTATTCTTCGAACTCTAATTTTGAGTTACAGACCTCCATGCAATGCAGTGCAACAAATTCCAATGCCTTCAAATACATTAATTCGGAACATGATCCAGAGATTTTTCGATGTACAAATTTAGCACCATAATGTTTCCCCTAAGCTGGAGAAGATTTGAATGTACAAATGTTAAATTTCTGCAGGCAATACAAAGATCTTGTTAATGAAGGTATGCAAAGTCAGTCAGCAGAGCTTTGTGTTCCCTGAGCTCTTTTAGCTTTTCAGATGAACCTCTTTAAAGTTTCATCTCAAGAAAGAATGATTTCATAATCAATGGCAAAGTCATAATGTCTAACCAAATATTATCTTAAGGATTTATTCTAAAATGCATATGCTTAAATACTTCCAGTAACTCACAGGTTAGAGGGAATCCCCCAAAAGATACATAGACATTTGAAAATTGTTGTATAATTTTAGTATCCATTTGATTTTAATTTAAGAGTCAGCTTTAATAAAAACCATAGTTTCTTGCAAGTTCGTTGTTGAAACACATCAGTGGGGTTCCCAGATGTAATCCTGAATCTTGGGTTAGTGACCTTGGGCATTCTGGTATTTTAGAAACCTGATCCAACAATTTCCATGCAAAAAAGTTATTTGAAAACAAATCCTAAGGACTATGAGACATCCTAACTTCTTCTGAAATGCTTTGTTTACTGAGGGCTTTAGGCATATATCACTTATTTCAGACCACTGTGTAAGAGTCACAGCATGATTTTTAAAAGCAGCAAGAGAATACATTGCCAGATCTCTTTATTTGAGTATGTTTATTGGTGGGAGATAATTTGTTTTGGCCTTAGTCTTAATTTCCATATTAATTAGATTAAATAGGACATGAGTGACGACATCCACAATTGGAACCAGATCCAATAATTTAAAAATTATTGCACATAGGTCTTCTAATCTGGGAATTATTTTTCTGGATGCTGCAGCAATAATGATCAGATGAAAATCAAACCTATTTTCTTCTCAGTTAAGACTTGAAGTTCAGGACTGTAGACCTAAATTTTACCAGAACTCTTTCAACATTTATGGTTTTTCCCTTCAATAAAACTCATATACTAGTGTCTGAGCCCATGCTTTTCCTTTTCAGGAAAAAAAAAAAAAGTTGATATTATGCAGGATTTTATTAATTCAGATAGTCACAGTCAGCAAGGAAGAACACAACACATATTTTTTACATATATGGTTAAACTCTGCTGTGTACAGGATGGATAGAGTGAAAATAACTGTCAGTATGCCAAACTCCTCTTAGCATGACATGTTCTTGATGAAGTCACATGGCTCTCAATTTGCTCTCAGACTTCAGCCGGTGATATTTTCATTTGCTCCCATTCAATTTATGTGTAAATGTCCATCTATATGGCAGGTGGTTTTGTAGCATCAAGTAATTTGTTTCACCCAGAAAACATGAGCTACAGTTTTAAGTCCAGCCAAGTCCTGTCACTACTAAAAAACAGAAAAGAAATCTCCATGGCAAACACAATCCATCAGCTTTCCCAAGGACTTTAAATAATTACCTCTGACACACTGTTTTGTGGTTTTTGTAGGACGGGTATACTGTTTGTTTACTGCTA
>VYZQ01038711.1:0-23527 GCA_013400655.1 Mystacornis crossleyi
GGCTTAGCCACAGCTGGAACAGGCTGGAATAGTTCCAGCCACAGCTGGAACAGGACTAGGACATGTGCCAGCCCACCCCTCTGGCCATTCATTCACTCTGCCCTCGCCCTTCCATAAGTCACACGCACACAAACATCCCTTTTCCTCTGCCCCATCTCATTTCTTGAGCCTGGATTCAAATAGGAAATACAGAGAATAGTGTGAAGGTCCCAGCCATCCAATACATCCTGAGCTGTGCTGGGAGCTTGGCACCTGGTACACTGGGTAGAGATGATGACAAGAGAAATTGCAGCACTCTCCCGAGAAGTCCTTGCACTGACTGTCTGTGAGCAGATGCTGCAGAGATTTTCTCCCAGTCTGCAGCTCGTTGCCATCATACACAGTAGAAATGTTGGGTGTTTTAAGGTAAGTTCTTTTATGCTGCACTGCTGTCACAGAAAGCACTGTTCTTACTGTTGCCTTGAGCAGAAAGAGAGAATATGAAAGCGTGTGTGGTTTCACCGTGGTCACATCCACCTGGTAAAAATCCATCACAGCTCAGAGCATTTCAGTGCAAGGGCACTGCGGGAGCTCACTGCCAGCTGTGCCTCTGCTGCTACCAGCAGGAAGGCAAATCTTCCCACAGGCAACACACGCAAAGCCTTCCCTTGCTCTCAGATAAGAGGATAAAGGGAAACCGAGCGGGGAGACATACAGGTTTGGAAAAAAATGTAAAAGGAAAACAGTAAGCTTGACTCTGCCCTCTTTTCCTCCAAGAAAAGAAACAGCCCCAGATGTTATAGCAGGTTACAGGGCTGCAGGAACCAGTAAAATTAATACGGGTCAGTAAAATAGAACTAGCAGTGAGTGGGAGGCAGGAGGAGAAGAGCTTCAAAAACTGATTGAAAGAAGGGAGAAACTGGGGTAAATAAGAGGGAAAATACACTTTAAAGAATTTTAAAGCATCAGTTGTTCTTTTAATATAATTAGTAAGTGAGAGAGAGAGGGAGAACAAGACTGAGATTCTTTTTTAGTGTGAGACAAGCTTGAGGAGGAGAAGAGGGAAGGAGGATGCTGGGTTTAGGAAGACCACGTTCTAGGCAGTGTATATCTGCGGATATCTGTGAGCACAACCACGTGCCACTACATCATCTTTGCCCAGGTACTGGGTAGGTGTGAAAGCTTTGGGAATGCCACTGCTTTGTGACACAGCCCTGTCTCTCTTTGGCTGGTCCTTTTGGAGGAGTGTGCAGGTGTTCCCATTCCCTGGGGAAACTGCTCAAACTGCACCCAAGTGCCCTTGACAAGAACTCAGCCCTGCTCTGGTTCTGCAGATTTATGCTGGTTTGGTTTAAGGGAGATAGCCCTCGTCTTTATTTCTGCAATCCTGCCCTGTCTGTGAGCAGCAGATGTGCTGCAAGTGCCATTGCTCAAGCTTTTCCAAGTGACAACTGAGTCTGTCTTGTTTTCAGAGCACTAGGATAAAAAATACAATTCTTCAGGATTCAGATTTGCTAAATTGCTATGTAACTGGGTTTCTTCATGTGAAAGCTCAGAATCAAGCATTTGCTTAGATTTACTGATACTGGGGATTTTTTTTAAGCATTGTAAACTTCCAAGGCTCTGATGCTTATATCAGAGCTAGAAAAGAGAGGGGGCTGAGGAGGAAGATTTCTGTTAATGTAAAATCAGGGGAAGAGGGGGACACTTGTCAGCAAGGAGACTCCTGGTGCTTCATTATTCTCTTGGGGATTTTTACTTTCAATTTCAGTGAAAAAATGGGCCAAACCCAAGAAAAACTTTCTGGAAATCTGGAAATAGAAAATTCCAAGCTAATTTTAGTCAGAAACACTAAGAACATTGATGTTTCTGAACTGAAGCTGTTCTTTGGAGAACACCTTGACTTGGTGAAATCATTCTTTTTCCTGCCTTCCTGCCTCTGTTGGTGGCAGTGACTGATTAAAAAATCCTCTGTCCAGCTCCTCTCAGAGCTGCCCCTGAGACCAGGCTGGGAAGGTTGTGCCTGGTCCAAGCACAGCAGGCTGTGCAGGAAGCGTGGGCACACCTGGACCCCTGTGTCACCCATGGGTGTTTCCCGCAGAGGGGTCAGCTGCAGGGCAAAGACAAGCAAGCCATATGGGCTGTGGTCTATGAAATCCTGCCTCAAATGCCATGGGAGTTGATGAGTTTCAAATATAATACCTTGTTCTCCTGGACCTGTGTCTTCCTGTGTAGCTATTTGTCTTCAGAGAATTTCCCAGTGGCACTGAGTGGTTGTAAAATTGACAAAGCAGACCCCAGGTACAAAAGTAGTATTTGATTTAGAATATTTGTTCAAGCAAATGGCAGTAAATCTATTCTTGTACATATAGGTCGTAATTCTCTAAATATTAGTAATAGCCTGCTTATGTCTTACACTCGTGCACAAACAAAAGCTGTGGACCAGCCAAGTGGGGATCTTAGACCCCAAGCGCCAACTGCAGCAGCACCAGGAGATCATTTCCTTTCCCAGCTGAACCTTATGGGCAGGCAGGACTCAGAGGGGTCCTCTGAGGTGAGTGCAGACCCCTGTTCTCATGGGAACTACATCACACCACCAATCCTAGAAACTGAGGAGCTTCATCTGAAAAGCTCTCTGGTCTTCCCTGTTCTTGCAGGGGGTATTTCTTGGAACCTCGTGTGCCTTCTAGAGTCCAGGTTCTGAAAGCTTGGTGTAGCTGTTTCTTCTCTGGCCGACACTGTCCTGTCAGTTAGCGACGGGTTCCCTTTGCACACAACCAGTACAGACTGAGCTTGTAAGGTCCCTTTCCTTCACCCTCTTACCTCCCTGCTAATTGCAGTTATTCAGCTGTTGGTGTTGCCCTTCCCAGCCACTCCTGGAACACGTCTGCAGAAAGTTACCCAGGGTATATCGCTCCTCCTTACTTTGTAGTATAGCCCCTCACTCCTGGGCGTGGTGTGATCATAGTGGGAGATAGGAGCAGCTGGCTGCTGGAGCTCCTACCGTTTCCTCAAGCTGCTCCCAGCCACAGTCCGAGAGTCTGAGGAGCTTTAAGACACTGGATATCTTGACACCTCCCCCAGCCTCTCTGGATGAGGTGCTGTGCTGTTCCTGATGGGCATCTGAAAATCAGACAAGTTGATGGCGTTCTGTTGATTTATGAAAATATGAATATTGATCTAATATCAATATTCAACTGAGATGGACAAAAACTCTCTAACAGTTTAGAGTTAGAAAGTGTATGTTTAATTANTGTTTCATAGGTATTTTATGGTCTGCTTTATTCTTTCTGTGTTTCCTGCTTCTTGCTGATTTTAGGTTTTGGTTGCTTTCCATAAAGTAGAGCTAGATAATATTTTTTTCCCTCTTACAAATACTGTTGCTTTTGGAGAAGCGTGTGCTAAAACAGGTTCAGGCATGAGGAGAGCTAGTTCAGAAAAAGGTATTAATGAGAGGGCATTTTGTGCATGTGGAGTACTACTTACGCGCTTTCCATTCTTCCCAACAACTGTACTGGGGCAAAAAGAGGCAGGATAGTGGACCAAAGAATGTATCTGCATGTGTCAGGGACAGTACGTGAAGGGAAATGGAAGGGAAGGAAAGGAAATGGGAAATGGAAGGGAAATGGAAGAAAGCAGGGAAATGGAAGAAAGCCTTAAGATCACAGGAACAGTCTTGCCTGGTAGGTAGGTGATTGAATTCCTCATGTCAGTGTCTTTCTCCACAATTCAGATGCATATGCCAAATCCATGCAGGCAGCTGTTAAGACATGTGTAGCATTTCCAGGGAAAAAGGTGTCATTTACAGGTCTCAGAGCTCAGTATTTATGGCTTAGGAACCCGAGGCCTACTTACAGCATCTACTTCTGGTTGTACAGTTTGGGGCTGAGATGGCCCAAAGCAGCAGCTGCTTGTGGATTGGGCAGAGTAACTCAAGGAAACACAGCTGGTTCCCTCTGCAGCCTCCTGGATCAGGAGTGCCTCCTGTCTGCTGTCTCTTCAGTCTACAAGGGTAGTCACAGGTAAAATCCTCATGTGGTCTTCCCTCTCACTGACTCCCAGACCCTTTTCCGAGCTTTCCATGAACACAGCCATCTGGATTCACAGTTACAGGTCAGAGGGGCAATTTGAGACAAATGAAAGGCACATGCAGGTACCTCAGTTACCCCTTGGCTGCGTGACTGCAAGTGAATAGTGCAGCTTGCAATTCCGTAAGCTGATCAGACTCTGGCTGGGTATTTTAGCACACCCTGCAGTTACGTTCCAGCAGTTGCCAGTCTTTTGACGTCTCCCTTGTTCCTGTTGGTATTCCATGTTTATTTGCAGCTTCACTGACAGGATAAAAATGACAGGCCGAGGGGTTTTGAGAGGTGGTGATTTGGGCTGTGCTGTCTGAGGACCAAGGGAAATCTGGAGAGGTAAGCTCCTGCCCACCTCCTTGCCCTTTCTCCTCAACAAAGACAAGCTATACAAGAGCGATCTTGTGTCCGTAACAGGGCTGCACGAAGTTAGCAACAGCCCTCCCCTCGGAAGGCACAGGTTAGCTTTGCTGGCAGCTGGGCCGAAGATGAAGCACGAACTAAGCTCAAGTTACAGATCAAAGTGTGGATAGCAAGAAGCAGAGGACTCTTTCATAGTCCTTCGGTGACTTTAAAACCAAAATCTGTTACTTTGACTTCACAGCCAGCCAGCTTTGAGGACAGGCTGTGCAGTTATCTGAATCATCTTTGTTCGCGAGCACAAGGAAATATTCGGAGCAGGCTGACTGCAAGTTCAGCCTGACCCCGGCGTTAATGGCAGAGACATTGAGTTACAATCACCCTGTCTGTGGGTGGTCAGAGCCAGGGGAGCGTGCCTGTGCCCCAGGGCAGGGTGGGACGCTGCCCTTCCAAGGTAGGTCACATCGCAGGAGTCGTGCATTCATCCCTGCTGGGAGAACTATCTGGATGCTTTCATCAGAAAATCACTTCTCATCAGAAAATTGCCTTTCATCAGACAGTGCCAGCGTGAGCAATATCTTTGGGTTTCGTTCGTGAGGCACGTTTCTGGGAATGTTGCTCTTTTGCTGGGATTATTCTCGGGGAAGGCTTCTTCATTTTACAGTGACAAGAGAGGGCAAATGACCCAGCACCCAGTGTTCCCGGCGCTCCCACACACTGGGACAGAGCCAGGTGCAAGCTTCCACCCTGCTCTCATAGGAGTAGGAGCTGGGTCTCTCCGAAGCCCAGCAAAGGCTCCAAGTGTTGGGCTGCTGAATAATTGGTAGTGAAGGAGTGTCTGTCCTCTGACTCAGCCTGCAGATGTTCACTGAAACAGGCGGCTCAGGCTCCCACCGAAATCCAGGGGGAACAGCCTAAGCCTCTGGACTGGGGACTGCAGGCAGACTTGTCAGCAGCCTCAGGGACTTTGTCTGCAGGTCTCTTAGCATGGATCTCTGATGCTGAGATCTCAGTTGCATCAGAATTTCAAGTTCCACATTGTTGTTAAAAGAGTTTGATCTGATGTGCGCAGAGAAACACTTGAAATGTGTGACCCGAAAGGCTCAAGTAACAACTGGCAAGTGGACGTGAGCAAAAATACCATTTTAGAAATGTCATGATTTTCAAGTTTATGTAAGCACTTTTGTATGCAATGCCTCTCATGTTGGGGTTTCTTTTTTTCTCAACATACAGATTTGACAGCAAGGGAAATCTCACGAAAGGGTCAAAGTGGGCAGCATTTAAACTTCTTCCTTGAAAGTGCTGTAGAGCTGCTGACCTTACAAAAAAGTGCATGGAAAGCAACATAAGAACTGGGGCAGTTAGAGGTGATCTGGCTTTTGACATCTTCTAATGCAGAGGGATTAGAAGATGGCGTCAGAGCCTGTGAGAATCTAAGGAAGAGTCACAATTTCTTGTCAGGAGACCAGAGGACAAAGGCAGGGCCAAGAAGTCACACAACACACAGTGGAGAATTTTTCTGAGGTACAGTACAGGGAAGTACAAGTGAAATGGACCCTGCAAGCCAAACCAAAATGCTTCTGAAAGACGTCTGCAACTTTTAGACAGGCCATACAGAACAGTGAATACAGATGGATTTGAACTCCAGTGACACCATTTTTTTGTTTTGTAATTTTCCTTTTGCCAAAGGAACTTTTGGCAAAGAAAACGTTTCTCCAGAAGAAAAATGCTGTGGTTGGCTTTTTGACAGCAAATTTCTATAGGTCCTAATGAAGGAGACTCACTTTAATTTGACTGCACAGAATTACTCACTGAAGCCTTTCTTACTTTCTTTCCTTGTGCCCTGTGTTGACATTAGTATATAGCCCCCAAATCCTGTGCAACTGCAGATATTTTTCCATACTTAGGTAATTTCTGCTGGAAAAAAAAACCAAACTAAACTACTCACTGTTTGAAAGAAACAAATGTGCACAGATAAATAAATATACACACCTTGTAAAGAACAACTGTTTTCCCTGTGGATCAATTTCATCAATTTAAATATGGAAAAGTAGTGATAAAAATGTGTCCATTAGATTACAGGATGAAGAAATTTGGTTCCTTGGTATGAGGGAGAGCTGTTTTGCTTATAAAAAGTAAAAAGCAGTGTGTAGTTGTTAATGGACATATTTATGGCCACAAGTTGGTATAGCTCAGTCTTCTTTGAGAACCTACAGATTTGATGAAGATGTATTTTGGGCAGGATGCCCTATTCGGTTAGGACTTATTTTTCTTGTGTTTCAATGGCTGATTAATTCTTGATTTTTTTTTCCCATCTGTATGTGTGCCTTTCTGAGAATTTTTGTTTTGTTTTCTTGAACGGAAAAGCCTCAAAAGCCTAATCAGAGTTACAGCATCCCTTTGGACTGGAACACATAGTTAGAAGTTTTAGAAAGCAAAAAAAGTGCCTTTTTTTTTTTTCCTTAACTGATGCTGTAGTCAAGCAGGAAAAAAAAAAACTGCTAGGGAAAGCAGTAGCGGCTGAAAGAAACGAAGTGCAAAGAGCATGAAATACATTTTTGCTGTTGCTGTTTTTGATATCACATGAGGATAATAATAGGTCACACCTAGATGATACTGAAACATAGTCCAAGGGACAGGAAGACATTTAATTAGTGTGAAAAAGAGACCTCTGGCAGGTTGATTGACACACAGATGTGTTTTTTGAAAGACTGTTCAGACCCTCTTGTTCTCAGGACAGCCTTTGGACAGAGCCTGGCTTGTTCAGATTGTGATAGGTTAATAAGGATACTGAGCAAGACCAGCGCTTTGCTGGAGATAATTATGCATTAGCTGGAAGGGGGAATTGTTTCATCCCGTTGAAGTGAATTCTGTGTATCAGAACATTATCACTCCACTCTCCTGAAAGTAAACATTTCGGCTTTCATATTAGTTGTCAGCTGTGGAGAGTGGGAACAGTGGAAAAAAGCCAGGGCCCAGCATTGGCTCTGGATGGAGGAAGTTTCAGTTCCTCCTTATCTTGATGGGCAAAGATGCAGCCTGGTTCTGCAGCATTGGATTATCCGAGCTCCAGATTCCACCGAGCTTCTCGAGCTTGGCTGAACAAAGGTTGCCAGGCTGCTCCTGCACTTGTGTTTGCAGATGTAGTTCTGCAGGAAGATTGAAGACATAAGTAGCGGTTCTTCAGGTCTGTGAACCTACACAGGATAAACATGTCAGAGTGTGGGAGGGCAGAGAGAGTCTTCCGAAAGTCATCTTCGCTGGTAGCCCGTTAGTGAGAAAAAGTCTTCTCTCCTGTTTTCTCCTACACCAAAACTCACACACAAAAGCACTTCGGAGAGTCTCCTTTCCATATGCAGCTAATAGTGCAGGGGGAATTAGGTGCCAAATTAGCTGTTAATCATCTTAGTGAGTTTGTAAGTTTATTTTAAGGCTAAATTCTCCATAGGCTTCACTGACTCTCCTGAAACTTTTAGTGGCATGAAAAATCTATAGATGTACATCAGAACCCAGAACACTTCCTGCCAGTTAGGGCTCTAAAAGCAAGATGTACCTGAGTTTCCACAGATGGTGGTCCAAGAAATGGTGCCTCTGTCAGAGAAAGCAAATTTGCACATTTGGGTATTTATGCTGCCATTGCTGTTGCTTTGCTCAAGCCGTAGCTATTCTTCTCTGGGCTGTCACCCTAACACCTCAAGCTGATCCTTTTGAGCACCTGCAAGGATAGGATGAAGAGCTTCAAATCTCCTTCAGCCATTGCCCTTAGGTGTGAGATCAGGCATATCCTGATGAGAGATTCCCAGGCAGCAGAGCTCTGGGACAGTATTGGTCTGCTGGCTGGTTTCTGGGTCATAAGGAGAGAAGTTACAGTGGTACAGGCAGAGAGTCCTTCCACTGACTTTGTGAGCTTTGACTCTGGCTCACAGAGCCAGATTTGTGCTGTGGTGTGAAAGCATCTCGATTCTGTATTTGATAGGAGAGCCCAACAGCTTAATTATGCAATGATAGCAGGAAAGCTCCTAGAAACAAAATCTTATATCCTGTGTATTATGATTGTAACAAAAATACTTATGACCAAATTAGTTGGTGAGGCAGATATAAATTAAGCTTCTTCTAGTGTTCACACATATCAAAATTAGGAATTTAAAGACAGGCTATCTGAGCTGCTGTACTGCTAAAATAAGATTATCATTCCTCCCTGCAATATGCTTAAAATCTTGACAGTAATTTCAATGGGACAAGTAATTTTCCTCTCCATATCAGCATGACCCCCTGGGAAACAGTGGGAGGTACATCATATGCCAATTGAAAGTGGAACACAAAACAAAAATCCATAAACACAAGGCATTACAACTTTTTACTGTGGTTACTACAAGGACCAAAAATTCCTTTTCACGTCTGTTTTCCCTGTTAGCATCTCTTTAGTTATTGTCTCAATCTCTTCCTAAGTGTAAGATGTACAGGGTGCCTCAGCATTCTGGTTAACATATTGAGGTAAGCCAAGGCTTTGTATTCAGTGTGATGACTCTGCTCTCACTGCTGGCAGTGCGACAGCCCCTGAAACGTATCCAGTCCCTCCACAACATTTTGGGGAAGGCTGCAGTTAGCGAAGAGGGCAACAGCCTCATCAGTCTTTGCTGCTTTCTTTCCCAACAGGGAAAAAGCCTGTGCATACACACTTTGAGAGGGATGAAGTAGGATGTGGTGCTGTGCAGTAAAAATTTCCTTGGCTCTCTGGAGCAAAAGACTCCTGTGGCTATTATGTGGGCAGACCTGTTAATAGATGTGCCAGGTTCTCAGCTTCTCCAGTGGTGAAATGGGGACCAGCTTGACACAGCCTCGCTGTGATTCTTAGCTGATGTTTTATTGCTATAATTTGGCATAGGCAAGTAAAACAGGGTTGGGCATTGGGACTTAATACTTGGTGCAACCAGTGGGAGTCACACACCCCACTAGTATGGATGGACTCCTTAAAAGAGTTTTCACAAACTGTTCAAACCGGCACACTGAATAAATATACACTTCCTTTAAATAAATATACACTTGCCTTCCACACAAGGCCCCTAGAGCACTCACACTTTTATATGAGCATTTACAGAGGAAACAGCACTAGCCCTATAATTGTCCACATCCAAACCTCTTTATTTAGAGAAGTGTTTATTATTCAGCTGGAGGCACCAACAGTGCTATAGCAGAGAATTGCCACAGTATTAACAACCGAAGAGTGGCCATCACCAGCGTTACTGTTTTATTGCCTTTCCAGTGCACTGAGGCTGACTTGTTTACAAGCATCGTAACCAAAGAGCCAGAGCTCTTTTTTATTTGCCACCAAGTGAGCCTGCAGGGAAGAGCACTGCTTCCAGTGCCTCAGAAAGCTTGGGAAGGCATTGTGGTCACTAGTTGTTACAGGTGAGGTAACTAAAAACACTTACCTCTCCATACCCCGCTCTATCTTGTGGTATTTTGTCTTTTAGAAGTGCCTACATTTCTCAGTACTTTATATAAGCTTTTGACTGTAGGGGTAGTGTGTNCTGGCGGGGGAGCTGGGAACAAGTACCTGGAGCGAGTGGGGCTGGTGCTGCGCTTCCTGCGGGCGCTGCGCATCCTGTACGTGATGAGGCTGGCGCGGCACTCGCTGGGGCTGCAGACGCTGGGGCTCACTGTGCGCCGCTGCACCCGCGAGTTCGGGCTGCTCCTGCTCTTCCTCTGCGTCGCCATGGCCCTCTTCTCGCCACTGGTGTACTTGGCTGAGAGCGAACTGGGAGCCAAGCAAGAGTTCACCAGTGTCCCCTCCAGTTACTGGTGGGCTGTGATCTCCATGACAACTGTTGGCTACGGGGATATGGTGCCTCGTAGCATCCCTGGACAGGTGGTGGCCCTGAGCAGTATCTTGAGTGGGATTTTGCTGATGGCTTTCCCAGTCACATCCATCTTTCATACCTTTTCCCGTTCCTACAGTGAGCTGAAGGAGCAGCAGCAGCGAGTAGCCAGCAGGCAGATGCGCCAGCGGCAGGAGAACACTGAGCTCCCAGGTGGTGACAGTACAAGGGGCCTCAGCGCCACATTCCCACCAAGTGCTGATGGGCAGGAAGGTCTGCCTGTGGTGGACCAGTAAGCCGAGAGAACTTCTTGACCCTGAACAGCTGAGGACATGTGTTGGCAGCACAAGAAGCAGTGGACAAGGGAGGCCAGTTCTGCAAGAAGAACCCCATGAACTGCATAAATGAGGGGCAGACACACACAAGGTTTCTCTAAAGACCGACTTCTGATCTCAAGAGACCTCTTGAAAGTACACCTAGAAATTCTATGAAGTACAGCTCTGCTCCATTGCTTTTCTTAGGGCTTGTCTTTTCTACTGAGCAAGTATTTTGGGGTACGCCCAAGGAGCAGCCATTGAACGTAGCCAGCCAGCAGAATGTAATGTAAAGCACAGCCTGTGCCAGGTGCCATATGGCAGGGCAACCAGCGTGCCACCTCCTCCCTACCCCGCTCGGTGGCACTCCCTGTGCGAGGGGCTGAGCCAGGGGCTCCCCGTGCTACAACACCCCACAGCACATTTGTTTTGGCAGCCCCATCAAGGAACACAAACCTCAGACAAGCCAAGGGGCGAAGGCAAGAGAAGGGCAGAAGCATCCCTTCAGCTTTACTAGGGGCTTGGTTCTGTCTTCTACAGATGAGGCAGCGCAGCCGGAGCTGCCAGCTCGGAATTGTGTGAGCACAGTTTGCATTATTTAGTAGAGATGCATATTTACCATCCTAAGCTTTGTATCTTAGCCCCATGACAGAAATATACATACAAAAAAAATCTTTCTGACTGCGGTACTGAATGTTAACTTGTTTTTTTTCCTTTGCTAACAGTCAAATATAACAAATACCATTACAAATGATGACATTTCTCCACTTTCTGTTAACTATTTCCATCTCTCTTGTATGAAGAAATGTGTTTAATAGGCAACTGAACCAATCTGAACTACATGTAACCCAGGAAGGGGAGGGTGATGTTAAACCAGCAGTGACTCCCAGCTCTGCAGTGTCTTCCTCAGTGGTGGTGGCTGCAATGAGTGCAGTCGTGTGCAAACAGGAGTAGAGGAGTTGTCCAAACCCAGTGAAGCCATCAAGGCACCTTCAGTGGGTTCTGGCCCGAGCTGCAGTGCAGCAGCTGTGCTCTGCATTAGGAGTAGCCTTTTCGTTTTGCCTTCCTACTAAGAAAAAGACAAGCCTGTCATTAGAACAAGTGTTCCAGCTCTTCTTCCTGATTCTCAAAAGATTTAAGTCAATTTAAAGGGAAAATGAATTATATGGTGGCATCTGCATTTTGTTTATTGATGCCAGCCCCATGCATGAGCTTTCTAGGCCCCACCCTGGAGGAGCTGTGTAGCTGGTCCAAGTCAGGATGTTCTGTGGGTCTTTCAGTGCTCCTACAGGTGGGATGTGATCAGGGAATGGAGGGAGATGGAATCCAGCCATCTCTTGTACCTACGCCCCTATTTGTACTAAAGCCATACAATGTCACCCTCCATATCCTCCTCCTGCCAGGAGGGGAACAAAACCTGATGTGTTGAAGATGGGATTTGTCTGGTCTGTCTGGGTTTTTTTTTTCGCCTCAGCATATGTCGTAAAACCAATCCTTACATTAGCAAACTCTCATATTAAGCCATTCCTTATAGGAATGAAGCAAGGGAAATGGAAAGGTTACACTTTATTTTAATAAAAATTTAAAGCTTTGTTGCTGACTCTTTGTGTCTGGTGATTTGGGTGTGGGGGGAGGTGGTGTTTCTCCGTGCTGATGTGAAGTAATGTGTGTTACTTGCTGCTGAGCACTGCAGGAGATGGAGGCGGCAAAACTGAGCCCCCTACCCTGCAGGATGCACCGGGGTCAGCAAAGCCCCAGCTGTACTGAACTGCAGGCAAACCAAACACAGGTGCCCACGCCAGGGCTCTGCCCATCCTTCATGGCCCAGCAGCAGTGGGAACGCATCTCCTTGTGCCAGAGAGGAGGGCCAAGGGCTGGTGGCTGGTGCCTGGGCTGACTCAGACTCCTGGCAAAGCAAAGCCAGCACTGGGTTGGTGTGACTCATGAAAGATTTTAATTTTATTGGGTTTTTATTCCCGATGCAGGCATTTCTTTCATTAAGGGTTATTAAGGTCTGACATCAGGGATACAGCTTTGCAGCCGGCTCACTGCAAACCAGCAAAGGGAGCAGTGACACGGGGACAGTGTGGCATGGTGCTGAGGGGCAGCACTGCCTCTTCTGGTGGCATTCAGGTGCTCAGTCTTAAGGTGGCACCTGAGAGACTCACTAGGTAGACTCACAAGTTCACTCCTCGTGGTGATTTGGTTCATGCACACCAGGTGAGTTTCACGCTCCATCTCCACTGTGAACGAAGTGAATGTGGCTAGTGTGCATGGAGGGTACAGAATGCATCTCCTCAAGGTGGTGAAGCCCACAAACTGCAAGTACCCTTACTTTACTACTAGAAAAGCCACTTTGGAGCAGACATCCTTGCAGAACGAAGAGTTTCACACTTGCAGTGCTAGCAAATAACCATGAATCAATGCAGCTTTCGGCCTTGCAGCATGAAAAAAACAGCACTAGGACAGCAAACTACAGCTCAGCAGCTGTGTAGAAAAAGACTGATCACACACACATTATTGCTGTTCTCCATCAAGTTCCTATTGTCCTACAATAGTGAGTTCTTTGTATTTTTCAAAAGGCACATAATTAATTCCAGCACGCACAGAGTTTTAATAAAGTGACAAAACCCACTCATTATGTCTCCTAGTCAAAGCCTAGCTTTTAATAAAGTTTCATTTCATCTATTGGGATGACAGATGAGGAAACAAATATAAACCAGAAACCTTTTAAACAAATTATTTTTAGAAGCTGTATAAAGTTGTGATGCACACATTGCCAGACATAAAAGACACTCAGAGGAGAATGAATTTCACCCAGGGCAGCTGTTGTTATGAGTGATGCTTATTAATTTTGATCAGCTGCTGGAGAATGTTGGTTTTGTTGTATATGGTGGTTGGTTTTCTTTGACACAGCACACAGATGATTTTAAGGCCATTTATCTCTCACTATAATAAATGCCACACTGCTGTCTGTAGGCACACCAGTGCCAGCAGGTAATTATACCTGTTTCTTTGAACAACTTAGTGCTTCACTATTGTAGCACACTAGTTTTGCCTCAAGGAAAAAGAGGAAAAAAAATATTTCTCTTATATGGGACAAAGACTCGAAACATGTGAGCAAAGCCACCTCTTCTACATGTCTGCCTTGGTGGCAGCATGCATGGACCTAGACCTACAAATTCTGGCAGCTGGCAACAATAGTCATGAAAACCGTAACTTGGGAGAATTAAGGTTGTCTTACCTGGTAAAGGGACAGAGTTAAAGGGAATGACACAAAGTCAAACACCTCATACAGCGCATGTGCACAGCCACCTCCTACCTCACAGCAGCCTCAGTTAAGAAAAAGCAGTAAGGGTAAGAAAAATGTGACCCCAGTGTCATCTCCTCAACTCTAAGCCAGACAGAGGCTGCTGTCCCACCCACACTGCTGAGGCCAGAACAGGCACAGGCTACGGCAATCTCACAGCAGATGCTTCAGGGGCAAAGCAGCCTTGGCCTTCCCCTTGGCACCTACAAGCCAGAGCCTCAGAGGACTGTGAAGCCTTGGCGTGGAAGAGGAAAGAGGCGCATGGAAGGACCAACAGGTAGAGAAATCCAGCGTGGTTCTGCTGACCCATCTGAGGCTGAGCAAAGCCCCTCAGTCTCCCAGCCAGCATCTACCAGAGCCAAATGCATGCAAGCCGGGACACAGAAGGGCAGGATGGGGGTCTGAAATGCTGTGTTTGCTGTCAGTGCATTTCTAGATGCAGAATTCACTTGGGACTGGCTGCTTTACAAAGCTGTTTACAGGAAGACCTGCCCCTACTCCAGGGTGAACCTCACATTTTGTTCTAGTCCCCATCTCTTATTTACTGTTGTTGGCACATGTACCCAGGCAGTGTTTATTTATTGGTGCACTGTTGACTTACATATTGATGTTTTCTTTCTTACAGAAAGCCTCCAACAAAGCTACAGTTGTCAGTCAGGTCCTTAAAGCCTGCTTGGCTCTCAAGCCTAAGATAAGGATCACAATCAGATTTAACAAACAAAACCTGTGGGCCAACTTTTGCTTTAATACCCAGTACCAGATGTGAGCTTTATTTTACGTCTTAAAATGTTTTTAATCGCACCTAACTGCATGCATCTCAAACATCTAACCATGACACTTCTCCCTCCACGGAGCCGCAGGTGCAGACCACTGCCTGCCACGCACAGCACAGGGAGAGATTTGCCCTGAGGGAGGCCAGCAGGACACAGGCCGGGCTGCTGCCCTGGCTGCTGTAGCACCCAGAGATGGGGTTCCCCTTTGTTTCCTTTAGGGCCAGCCCCACCACTGGCTTCCCCACAGTGAATGCCAAAGCAGCAGCCAGTAACACCAGCACTGTCTGGGAGAGAAGGTGCAGGCACTGCGAGTGCTGAGCAGGCTCAGCTGCTGTGAGAACTGCTTGGGTCGCCACTGCCAGCAGACTGCAACAGAGCAGGTTTACTCCCCACCCTCCCATTCCTCCTCCTTTCCCCCCCACTTCACTGATTTACCTACCTTTACCCTTCACACTTTGGTTTTCCTTCTTTCCCTTCCCTTCAGGAGTATCTCCCTTCAGCTCCTTACTTGAGCAAGCTCAGTCTCTCCCATCTCTCTCCTCCTGCCCTTTCAAACCCTCTGTCCTCCCCATCTCCAGCTCCTGCAGCCATTGCACACAGCAATAGCAAACCACCTCCCCATGCCAGAGCAGCCCAGCATCCTGGATCAGCAGCCTGGCAGGACCCAGGAGATGGACAGTGGCTGCAAGGCTGCTCCTGACAGTCTTGGCTTGTTTTCCCATCCAGAATGAACCGGGAGGGTGGTCAAGACTTCTCTTAGGGCAGCAGTTGGCCATGAGATGACAGACTCAGTGTCCTCATCTTCTGTGCAGAGGCTGCCAGGAACACATCCCTCATGTGTGTCCCATCTTCAATCTCATTCTGCAGTTTGCATGACACACGGTTCTTTAAAAACTGCGTAATAATCTGTTAGTAATTTGTTTTTTACTGTGAGCATTGTGAACAGAAACAACTTATGTGGTCACGAGGGTTAAGTTTATCCTAGTATGTATGGAAGAGCAGGAGACAGAAATCCAGAATCCCTGTTGTGCATCATGACTTCAGGACAATTTATGCCTTGTGCTAACCCACTCATCAGAAGGAAAAAGCCCACGAGTTATTCCTATCAACACTGCTCCTGACAAGATGAACTATAATAAGAATGAAGAAGCACACATTTTGCACCTGAACAATACAAAGCAATGCTACAATTTATATATAATAGGTAATTTTTATTAAAAAAAACATTGCAACTGACAGAAAAAATAAAGTCCGTGAAATGTGCTATACATTCAAAGAGATGTATTTAAAGTAATGGATTTCTTATTCTCTGAGGTGATCATTGAAACAGATACTTCCTGACAATTAGAGAACAAAAGAAAAGTCTGTAACATTTTGTCCCTAAAGTACCTTGCAAGAAGTTCCAGAGTTCCTGGCCAAGAGTCCTACTTGCTAAATGCCACATACAGAAGATGACTTGGACATGGTTTCACTGGCTTCTCTTCCAGCATTTGCTGCTCTGGTATAAATGAGACTGGTCTGCAGAGCTCGCTGGTTTGGGTACTGATGACAGACTCAAGAATCCGCCCAAGGAAGAATCCCAAATGGAAAAAACAGGAATTGTTTTATCCTCAGTAATACCTGTAGTTCAAAGCCAAAGAGGTGGCCAGAAGTGTGCACTCCCAGGTGAAGCTATAACATACAGAAGTACGTTTCTTATGAACCATTAATTTCTTACATCCCCGTTTTGCAGAATATTAGAAAAAGACCACCAAATACAAAAATCTTACCATTGCAAGTTATTAAAAAAACCCTTCAGACCCTTAAAATGCACAAGAAAGTGTTTGTTTTCAAACAGTAGAAATACAACCCTCATTAAAGCAGCATACCGGAGAAGCCAGTTGTTAAGTTTTCAATTAAAAAAGACAAAAGCCCAGATGTTCCTGTGACACAACCAGAACACTGGAGAAAAGAGAGGAACAAAACATTCATAGTCTGCCATGCTGAGTACATTGTCTTTGTAAGGTCACTTCAGGCCTAGAAGAGTATGGTATCAAACAAAAAGCATGGAGTCAGTGCCTGGGCACAGTGTGATTCCCCTCCACTGGACAGTTTGCCACCGGTGAAGACAGTCCAGACTCAAATGGTGAGGTTTCCAAAGAAAGCGCAGTGGGGGAAGTATCTGACTTACACACTGAAGTTATCAAACCTCAGACTTGCTGCCACTGGTAAGAAAATGTAAGCTCTTGGGCTATTCTTAGAGAAAAAATTATTCTGAAAAGTCTGTCCAACGCTTTGCCTGTGGTCAGATGGGACTCACCCAGCAGAGGGAGGAAGCCTCATGAAGGAAGCAGCATAGACATGGCTGTTCCTGGGACCAAGGGCCTTGCTACAGCCTCCTCACATCACCCGGGGCAGTTTCATGACAGCAACATCACAAGAGAAGCCCAGGGACTTGGTCACAGCCTGCACCGGTCCACACATGCAGCAGCTGCACGTCACAGACACAGCATCGTGACCTATGCTGGCAAACAGCCTTTAGAGACAACATGTGCATAAACTCTGCTCTTTCAGCTTTCTCAGTCCCTCGAAGTACAGGCTGCTGATTCCTCCAGAAGAGAAGAATCTCTTATTTAAGAGCCTAAAAGTTCACAACAGTAAAAGGAAAACATGGACTCCTTCCTTGTTGGGCCAATGCAGGAAACACCCCAAAACATAACTCGGTTCTTTGTCTGGCATTGAACAACATGAACATGAATCTCAGCCTCAACAATCAAGCTGTCAGACGTTGGTCCTACTCCAGGGGATACAGCTGTTTCTTTGTCTCAAACTTTTTCATTTCTGAGCCAATGAAAGTGGACCTGTTTCTATCTTTGTGGCTCAGTCACCATCTAGAAATACTTGCTTGGCAATACTGGCGACACCCATCTGCTGGCCCCTTGGTTTGGGAAAGACACCCTACAGCTCTGCCCTGTGCCCGGCTGCAGGGGCAGTGCCCCAAGTGCACGGCAGGCTTTTCCCACACCCCATGGTTTCAAAGCACGACTACCTAGGTTCCCTGCAGTCTCCTGCCAGCTCCTTTTGCCTGGATGCTTGACTGGCTGTGCCAGCCCTAGACATGGCTCCAGCACCATCAGACGCCCTCCATCATCTCTCCCATGTGTCCTCCTGCACGGGGGGGTGAATCCCCACTCACTCTTGAGCTTTACACCCTCTGTGGCCGGCTCATTTCTGGCTGCTCACCTCTTTGCAGGGCTTCCCACCCCCACCTTCTCTGCTCACCAGACACCCTTACAGACAAAAGAGAAAGCTCCTGGATTGCTCTTCAATACTTCTTCTTCCATCGTGGAGATACTTAATGCTAGTATATGCCACAAACTTCCCGCCAATATACAGACTTTATATTATATATAAATAGGTAGAAGTTCCAGACAAAATATCCTATAATTTCTGTGGTGTAACATTTTTAAATAGCATTAAAACCACAAACCATCCAGCCCTTGTGATTAAATATACAAACATTTATGAATTGATAAGGCTCATAGGTACGTATCCAAAATAAAGTGCCCCTCCCCCCACCAAGAAACAGTTCTGTACAGCTAAGTCTGAAAACAGAGCGAGCAAATTATCTAACACAAAGCCTCCCAAGGTGGAAGTGCAGCCATATTTTCCATCCTTGTTCTCTTTTCTGCTTTCAACTCGGCAACACAGGAGTATTTACAAGTGGAGGAAGAGATGCCATGGCTGACTCTGCTGACCTGCAACCTGTCCAGCCAAGTTCCTCACAGGGCCTTGGTGCTGGCTGGGTGCGCAGTGTGGGACACGGGCTTCTGAGGGTAGTGGCTGTACAAGTAAACCTGCAACAGGATAGCGATGTCCACAAAAACCTGCAGGAGTCCACAGATGGAGAACTGGAAAGGGGCCTGATTCAGGATGAAGTAAACAGTCTTGAACGTGTCCCCACTGGTCCACATCAGCACCATCTTGATGCTAAAAGACAGAGAAAAGAGAAGAGTGTTTACCAAGAAGAACTCAGCTTTGGATTAGACCTGCTGTGCCAGAGGATCCCACCTACTTCAGCTAGGATTTATACCCAACAGTGGGCTGAGACTCTCCTTGACACTGGCAGACAGCGTGCCTAGCCACGACAGGCAGCACTGTACTGGGAAGGGAGGATCAAATTCTCTGCTCCACAAACTGCAGCACTCTTATCTCAGCAATTACAGCTCCAAATCCCTGTGGCTATGAAGGTATCCAACATTTTAAAATATCCAGGTAGGATATTTGACTCAGTGGTGCTCTGTAAACATGACTGCCACATGCTGACATCACTGACCATAACCTGAAGTAAAACAGTGCACAGAAAAGAACAGCAATTTATCCCCGCAGTTACTTCCTGTGCGTGCCATTCTGTGCTCATGCAAGGTAAAGTAACACAGATTGCTCTCTCATGCATGCGCACTTTTAGCGTTTGCTGAAACAAACAAAATAGAAGAAACCACTCCGTACTGCAGAAAATGCATAACTAAAAATGGCAGAAAGACATATTGTCCAGTAATAGAGAAAGAGGAGAAATTACATGCCTGCAGCTGTTACTGGAAGGATGAACAGCACTAGGGATTTTTATCAAGGACACAGATCAAGAGCAATGCTCAGAGTTCCTTTTAATAGCCAAACTTGCTTTTATCTTGCTCTTCTGCTGAGCATTCCCTGTCCTGTAGTCCAGCTTCTGCTCCCCTACATCAGGAGAAACTCTGGGGAACAGAAGCAAATTCTTCAAATAGACCAAATTATTTTCAGTGTCCTCAACAAAATGTGAACAACTAAACGTGGAAGGCTGTTTCTGAGCTTCATGCACTTTATCAGGAGAGCTTTTTAAGCAGCTGGATAAGCAGCAGTGGACAAAAGCTTTGCAGCTCACAGTATAAGCACTGCACGTGATTTGTCATAATTACAAGCAATTTACATTTTGCCAGGACAGACTCCAGTTCATCACATACAGTCAGGCCCATGCATCAGGGCAGGACTTAATGTTCATTCTTCAAACCCTCAGGCAGGAGCTAGCAGGATTTGTATTTTGGGCACAAGTGCACAATGCCATTGCAAGCCAAATGCTGCAGCCCATTCTTTCCCTGCATGGGAAGGGTGGCCAAGAGCATCAGTTTGTACAGCCCCCTCACACTATGCAAACACGAGCCTTTTGTAACTCGGGTCACGTGGCCCAGAGCACAAAACAGGTCTATAATTGGGACCTTCCACAGAACCTGTGTGGAAGTGCAAGCAAGGATATGAGGTTGAGTGAGCTGTCATTCCCCACCCAAGGTCGTTCTAAAAATGTAAATAAATAATCAGAAAAAGAAAACAACTGCTGAACTCTACACGTCATTTTGCTTGGTACAAACAGCCTGCACCACCTGCCCTGTGCACGTTCCCAGTCACACCAAGTCACCATACAACACACTTAGAGGACGTTTATAAATGCAGGTGGTTGTCGGGATTGATTGAGATTTTAATTAGGAGGATAATAAAATCTGAGGGTAGTAAAACTGGCACCTCCTCCTTTTATTTTAAGCTTATTAGTGTATGCTGGGCAGCTGATCACAATTTAATTGTGAATCTGTCCTAGCATGGCTAGGCACCCTCACTAAAAGCACATGCTCAACCAGGCCAATCAAACTAACTGCTTACTGTTGACAGAAGGCCAGTTCAGAGATACCATGTGATAGCTGAATAGGAATTTAACAAATATCCTCAGTGCAAAGGATATTTGCCATACATTCCCTATGGAGAAAGCTGGCTGGGTTTTTTAAGTGACGTTACAGTGCAGTGCAGGTGTGGAGGAGAAGATAAACAGTCAGAAGATGTACAGCCTACAGAAGAGTTAACCCCCTCAAAGAAAGAACAATCAATCACTGACAGAAAACTTAAGGACACCTGCAATTCATCAGTGCCACAGGAGCCAAGCACACCTCTAGCTGTGTCACATGCTGTGCCAAGTTTGCCAAAGCAAGTCTGTGTTGTGCTAGGAAGCCACCTGTGAACTCAACAGTCTGCAATACCGGCTGGAAAACTTGGTGCATGTTCTGACAGCCTCTGCATGTTCTAGAGCCCACACTTCACCTCATACACCCGACACTAAAGGACATCATCATCATGCCCGGAGTTCTCGCTAGGACATAACAATGCTCCATACACAAAAATCTCAATTTGTCCTTGACAAAAATGGTCTTTAAAAATGCTACAGATAGTTTAAGAAGCTAATGCCAGTGGTCTATTTGTGTACCAAAAATACACATTCTTCTCTGTCCAGTAGCTTGGACAAAACAGCAGAGAAAACCTGCAAATCGCCAAGGTACAATAAAAATAAAATACAGAAAACATGTGACCCCACAAAATGTAGTACTGCAGCTGCACTGAGGTTCTCAGGGCTGATGCAAAGTAATGACTGAAAAGAGTGCTGGCTGCTCTCCCAGAGAAGAGGCTGGGACTGGACAGAAGGAGCATGTCCAGCACAGACCAAAAGGTACATGGGGTAATCACAAAGAGCTTAGCAAGGAAAGGGGGACAGCGTCATGCAGGAGGTGAGAAAAGGCAATGAAGGGTCACAGAGGAAAGCAAAGGAGACAGCAGAGGAGCCAAGAGGTTGGTCAGATGAGAAGACGAGAAAAAAGAGACTGGAGCAGGACAGGGAATGACAGGAACGGAAGAGAACTGGAAATTTGGTACGCAAGTCCTTGAAAATACCCTGAATTTGGGGCGGACAGTTTGTGTGGCAAGGTTTTGGTAGCAGGGGCCAGGGAGGTAGGCCACAAAGTGACTTCTGTAAGAAGCTGCCAGAAGCTTCCCCTAAGTCCAAGAGAGTCAATGCCAGCTGGCTCCAAGACGGACCTGCCACTGGCAAAGGCTGAGCCCATCAGTGACGGTGGCAGCACCTCTGGGATAATGTATTTAGGAAGGGGGAGAAAACTGCTGCACTACACAGCAGCCAGGTGAGAGGAAGTGAGAACATGTGAGTGGAACAGCCCTGCAGACACCAAGGTCAGTGCAGAAGGAGGGGGAGGAAGTGCTCCAGGCACTGGAACAGAGATTCCCCTGCAGTCCATGGTAAAGACCATGGTGAAGCAGCTGTGCCCCTGCAGCCCATGGAGGTCCATGGGAGAGCAGAGATCCACCTGTAGTATGTGGAGGAACCCACCTAGGAGTAGATGGATGCCCAAAACAGGTTGTGACCACATGGAAAGTCTGTGCTGGAGCAGGTCCCTGGCAGAGCCTGTGAGCTTGTGGAGAGTGCAGGGCAAAACAGCAAAGCTGGAGCAGGTTTCTGTCAGGACTTGTGACCCCAGGGAGGACCCACAATGGAGCAATCCACTCCTGAAGGATCACACTCCATGGAAAGGACCCATGGAAAGGACCCATGGAAAGGACCCACACTGGAGCAATTCATGAGGAACTGCCTACCATGGGAAGGGCCCACGCCGAAGAAGTTCATGAAGCACTGTCTCCCTGGCAGGAACCCAGGACGGAGTAGGGAAAGAGCATGAAGTAGATGGAGCAGTAAAAACAACATGTGATGAACAGACTGCAATCCCCATTCCCTGTCCNTCCCTGGCAGAGCCTGTGGGCTTGTGGAGAGTGCAGGGCAAAACAGCAAAGCTGGAGCAGGTTTCTGTCAGGACTTGTGACCCCAGGGAGGACCCACAATGGAGCAATCCACTCCTGAAGGACCACACCCCATGGAAAGGACCCATGGAAAGGACCCACACTGGAGCAATTCATGAGGAACTGCCTACCATGGGAAGGGCCCACGCCGAAGAAGTTCATGAAGCACTGTCTCCCTGGCAGGAACCCAGGACGGAGTAGGGAAAGAGCATGAAGTAGATGGAGCAGTAAAAACAACATGTGATGAACAGACTGCAATCCCCATTCCCTGTCCGTCTGTGCCATGTGTGGGGAGGATGTAGAGAAGATAAAATAAAATTGAGCCTGGGAAGAAGGGAGAGGTCTGGCGAAGCTGTTTTAAGATTTGGGTTTATTTCTCATTATCGTACTCTGATTTTGATTGGCGATAAATTAAATTCATTTCCTTGAGTGGAGTCTGTTTTGCCTGTGATGGTAACTGGTGAGTGAGCTCCCAGTCCTTATCTAGACCTATGAGCCTTTAGTTGTATTTTTCTCTCCCCCTGTCCAGCCGAGGAGCAGGAGCAGTATGAGTGGCTTGGTGAACACTTGGCATCCAGCCAACATCAATCCACCAGGGAGTAAAGCTAGGGAATGAGCAAAGATGTGTGTGCTGGCCCAGGACCCCCACCTCATCACTCCAAGCACCCCAAAATGTCCCCAGCACCCTTTTCAATTCAGTATGTGTCTCATTCCTCCAGTGCCCACTCCAGGGAGGGGAAAAACTACCGCTGCTGCTGGCTCTCTCCCATCTCAACCAGCACCCGTTTGCACACAGAGCTTCAAAGTTTCAGCTTGCTGAGAAACGCCTGGAGTGTCTACGTGGCACCTTGAGGGACACAGAACTGGCCCTGCCCCCACTACGACATCACAGGCCCGTGCTCCAGGAGGCTGGGAGATGGGCTGGATGAAGCTTACAGCACCAACACAGCTTCTGTCAAGTCCTCGTTTCCAGATGCTCAGTGCAATAGCAATGGTCCTCCCCCCGATCTGGGATTTGCAATTGCTCTGTCCTTGCTGCATATGCAGATGTCACTTGCAATGAGGCAGTGGTGTGTATATGACTATGAGTGATGGATGGCATGGATACACTCTCACTATTCTCATTGTACTGGTTTGAAAGCAAAACCAGTGAGAGGCTGCAAGTCAGAAATACAATTGAATAGAGAGAAAAAATAAATGCAATAGTACAAAAGAAACTACTGACAGAATCAGTATACAACCGGACACCCTGTTA
>VYZQ01038711.1:23638-40402 GCA_013400655.1 Mystacornis crossleyi
GGGGGAGGAGGCAAAGATAACACTGCCCCACCTGGTTTCAGCAGCCCCTGAAGATGGTAACAGAATACATCCTTTTGGGCACATCTTACACTGCAACCTAGGACGCTCATACTTCTAGCTATTGTGTCACTTCAGGATGCCACATTGCACAGAAAAAACAGGTTTTGTCTGCAGCTTCTCAACTTCACCCAGTCACCTGGAGAGGAGAGGTAATTCTTACATTTGTTCTTACTTCTGGGGTAGACAAGAAAGACACCAATCTAGCTTGGGCAGATAGCTGCCCCTTACCTGCCCTGGTGTAGAAAAGAGCAGTGTCTGTGAGAAAGGGAGCGTTTTATTGCCCAAAAGAAATGAGAATTCTCAACTGATTGTGGAGAAGAAAGAATAAAAACGGGAGAGCACACCTAAGCCCTTGCTCCACTGCTCTATTGTAACCCTGTATTTGCTGACTGAATCACAGAATCATTAGGTTGGAAAAGATCTCTAAGATCACTGAGTTCAAACATTAACCTAAACTCACCCAACCCTGCCCAGTCCACCTGTAAACCACACCCCTAAGTGATGCATCTGCACATCTTTTAATATCTCCATATTCAGGTGGATGTCAATCAGCACCCCCATGTCCTTTTCTGCTGAGAACCTCTCCAGCCACACTTTCCCAAGCCTGTAGCTTGGGCTTGCTGCA
The DNA here is from genome assembly GCA_013400655.1 of Mystacornis crossleyi. Taxonomy (NCBI): domain Eukaryota; kingdom Metazoa; phylum Chordata; class Aves; order Passeriformes; family Timaliidae; genus Mystacornis; species Mystacornis crossleyi. Next base: position 24,324 of record VYZQ01038711.1, read on the forward strand.
ACCCAAGTGCAGAACCTGGCATTTGGTCTTGGCAATGCTCATACAACCAACCTGAGCCCATGGATCTCCACCTTTGCCATGTGCCAGGTGTCCTGGGCTGGCAGATCACAGCCCACTGGCACACCAGAGTCTGACCCTTGGCTTCACAGTGCAAGAGTAAATGCTGCACTGCTAATTCAGAGGAGGCTTTGCTACAACAGGCAGTCAGGGCCCACCATCAACACTGCCTGAGATTGGAGGGCACGGCACTAAGAGGCTGCATGCACCAAAAATTTCCCAGCCTATCTCACAAATACCAACTTCACGCTCTATCTTCCTGACATCTGTAAAGTCACACAAGCCAAGCTGTTCTGTGCAGCACTGGCTACACAGCAAAGCAGGACTTAGGAGTAAATATTTCTTTCCTGAAATAGCCCAAAGCTATGCTGGGGAGATGCAGAAGACAGGAAATGCTCACCTTGTCGATATGGAGGATACGCTCTAGTAGGAGAGCACAACTGCCCTTAGCACAAATGAGCAAGCAGGTTAGGGGTGAGCAGTGCCAGAGAGCAACCTGGGGATGCAGAAATAAACAAATGGCAGCATTTGTCTGTGTGACAACAGAGATGCCAACTGGAGAGGAAGAAGGCAGGAACTGTGTTCAAATAGCTGGTATTGCCAGAGGCTGAAGCTGACTTGTGGTAAAAATAGCACTTCCCAGTAATGTACATCAGCACCGCAGTATCCAATGACAACAAAACTCCTAAAAAGCAAGCGCCTTTCTCACAGCTGAGCTCAAAAGGAGGAGTTGTTAATGTAGTAACAGCCAGTGCCAAGTCTGCGTGAATTGCAGATGACCACAAAGAGGGAAAGCTGGTATTCTTTCAACTGTTTTTAAAATCTGAAAGAGCACTTACTTATTCTGCTGCTGGAATTAATTCTCAGAGAGACACCAGTCCTTCTGATCAGACACTAGACTAGGGGTGGGTTGCTAAATGCTGGTTTTTAATATGGCAATATGAAAATGCCCTATGGTGCTGCTATTCTCTACTGATAGCAGATTTCATAAACAAGCTGACCCATCTTTATTTGCTAAATAAATAAATGATGTGCTGGAAAACAGCGTTCACTTTTCTTATGGAACAACTTGCTTCATTCAGGTTCCCTGTATGTTGTATATTAATCACGAAGTGACAGCAACTAGAGGTAAAAACCAGCTATCAGTAACGTGGTATCTACAGTCAGCCAACAAACCTTAGTTTTTAAAGAATTATTTCTGGAATTATTTAGAGGTAGAAAGAGCATGTGAAGTGCATTCAAAAGAAAAAAAAAACCAGAAAATCTTCTGTTGCTTCTTTTTGTGGAACTATACTAGAGGCTGAGTAATTTAAAAAACAATTACGTCAGCCTTATTCAGGCTCAATCTTTATCCAGGACTAATACTATTCTAATCAAAGCTTTTCAGCATCTTCATTCCTTCTGCACAAAATCTGGCTGGAACAGTCTCCAGTCTCTGATTTTCCCTCAGAGTCTTTGCAGACTCTGCTCAACATTAGTCACTTGTGGGTCATCACACCTTTCTTCTTCCTTCATCTGAAAGAACAAAAATTACCAAAAAGAAGGTTCTTATGAAAAAATTATGAGATGTGAAGCCCCCTCTTCCACTTCCCTGGTGAACCAGTCTGTCTTAAGACTGTTGCACCCCTCCACCCAAACAGCTTACAAACTGCAGAGCAGCAGTTTGTAGAACACAGGCTGGGACTGAGCACAAAACATGCAGAAGAAAAAAGACACAGCAGTCGTCGCTTCCCGTTTGCACTGCAGATTTTCTCACACTGATGTTATGACTCTGCATGTTTGTAGCTTAACACACAAACCCAAAAATACCCTGCGCACTGAAAGACACAGAGAGAATCAGACATTAGAGGGTGACTTCCGTTGAAAAATCCTGTAGTGGTTTGAGCAGATGTTTCAGCACAAATAGCAACAGGAGGTACGTGTTGCCCTGATGTAATTACATCCTGCTGCAGTCAAAAACTTAGGGCTAACTGTGCTCAGACACTCGATGAACTCAAAACTTCTAAGTTACTTTCAATAATAGAAGAAAATAATATAATTTATTGACCTTTACCTACTCAAAGAGGAGAATTAGTCTGGACTCTTTGTTCAAGAATTGGTGGAAGTTGTCCACAACTTCCACACATCATGACCCCACATCATGGCAAACTTCCCCACATCTTGGCCATGACACAGGTTTTGCCAAATCAGAAAATCTGGTTAGACTGCCACAGTTTCAGACATTTCTTCATATATTACGACTTGACTTTCATACATGTTAAAACACAGTGACAATTCTTTGAATGACAGGATTTAAAAGAAGAATAAAATAATTTAAAAGCTGACAATATAGTATTTCGTTCAGGAATAAAGTCTACGTGGAAACAGCCTGTCAGTGAGTATTTTCAACACTGCATTTGGTTTTCGGAAGTGAGGAAGGTACAGAAGGTATCTCTCCTGCAACCTTTTAAGCTGCTACCTCCCACAAGCCATTTGCATAGGAATGTCTGGAAGGGAAAGCAGATTCAGTTGTAACATCCTGACTTCGGAAAACTTTCAGCTCCCATTTGCAGCTCCAAAATAGTCTACTTAGAAAAGATAGCAAGCATCCGTAATACTGCACTGCAATCAGAGGTTGGCCTGCCAACAGCAGTGAAACACAGACCAGAAAACATGAAACACGAATGCCATGTTATTTTTAACACTGCACAAAACAAACAAAAATTAATAAAGAGAGCATTTGTTTCTAACAAAATGCCATATGGCTTAACAAAAAAAGGAGTTCTCCTCATGCTAAGCAAATTGCTTAGCCTGCCAAAAACTATTAAAAGGAAAAGAAGAAAAAGAAAACACAGGGATCAGATATCAAAAAAGTCTGAAGTTTGAAAATATGGAAACTAAACGTGCATATCCTGACAGGTCCTTCTGTGTGAACAAAGATCTTGTTTTAAATATTGCACAGCCAGCTGGGAATCTAAGCATGAAACTGTTCACCAGTCCTACGTGCCCTGCTTGGTGTGGGTGCCTTACCTCACTTCTCAACAATTCCTCTGAGGCTGGAGCAGCACTGAGCATCTTCAGAGCAAGACATTTGTCCAGCCCCACAAAACTAGCAGGAGTTAAGAGGAGCATGCAGCAAGAGAGATCCAGCATTTATTTTGGACCTCTGTAACTAAGCTGAAGCAGTTGAGTTAAAGCCATATCCACAAGCAATTGATACCACAGTCAGCTGCAATCCAAGAGCAAACTATCTGAAAGTTCCTGTGATTTTCAGGGACAATACTTATCACTGAGGAAAGATGAAATGCAGGATTTCACTCTGAAATACCATCAGGCAAACAAACCCAAAAAGGTGCAGTTAAACAACAAAGTTTCATGGAAAAAACAGGGTAAATGGATATTTGTCAATTTTTATAAATGAATATTTGTTTTCTAAACTCCCAAGAACGGCAGAGAAAGGATAATCAAGGGGAAACTACAAGACGTGCCACACAGTGCCGGTGGATAGTCCAGCATCACTAATATGGCCTCCAGGTATGCCAAGCAGCTGTGCCTAAAGTTTCGCCTGTAGGGGTCCAGAAACTGGTAACCCTTAGCAGCTACAAAGTACTTCTAGTGCTCTGTAACTGGTGCTGCAGAAAGAAGGGCAGCAGCTCTTAAACAGCCCAAAACACCCCAAGTTCTGTGAAGCAGATGTGAAAATAAATCTCTTTTGTGGATCAGATGAGAGATTTGAACCACAATTCACACCAGTGCCCCTCCTGCAGGAGACACAGATGGATGCCAGCCAGACTGCAAAGCTCAGGTCTGCTCAGACATGTGGTATGAACACAGATCAGACAGGCTCTGCTTCTGCTGTTGGTGAACTGAGAAGCTTGAGACCTGCTGCCATGGCAGGGAGCTGATTTGCCCTGGTGCCAGGGCAGAAAATCACGTCCTGCACTTCTCACAATAGCCACAGTCAGCTGCCAACACACATGGTACTGTCAACTTAATGAGAATGGTGCAGAGTACACCTAAATCACACCATCCTTCAACATCTCACTCGTGAAATTTTTCTTGAGGATCTGTCCCTGCTTCCCTGTCTCTCACCTCCCACTCACGGCACTGCAATTGGTGGAGCTGCAGGCACAGCTGCTGGCTCATGCTGCTCTAGGTGCTCTCATGCTGCCCATCTTCTCTCCAGCCACTTAGCACAGCCCACCCTGGGGCCCCCACATCATGCACTGAAAGTTGGTGATAAAAGGACTTAAGGCCATGCAAGGGCACGGGGAAACAAATCCCAGGAAGCAACATTCCTGCCGATGGCTCGCCTTCCCTTCAGGGTGAATTGGCCTGCCACATCCCAGTTGCTGCAGGAGGAACATCACTATGTCCTGCAACGCCAGTGCCAAGAGGTGGCAACATTAATGTCCCTGTGCAACACCATTCAGTGTATTTCCTGCTCTGGTACTAAATAACTTGGGACAAATTCAATTTGAAAGGTAATAAAAAGTCATGAGGGAACTGAGCTTTGCTTCAGCCCAGCTGTGTAGCCCAAGGCTCAAAGCAATGCTTTTAAATCTTCCTTTCTTCCTGCCCTAGACAACCAAGAGATCATCAGACTCTTCATCCAACTCAACTTGAGGTAATTTGAGCACATTTTCCCTTCAACTTCATATAGTAATGAGTATGTAGCCTGAGCACACTTCTAGTATTCTGCTTCAATAACCGCAATTACCTCTTTGGTCAAAACACACAAGGTAACAGTCCCAGCTCTAGTGGTCTCCTATTCTGGATGACTGGAGTTCAGCTGTCTTCAAAGACAGCATCCACAAGGACAAAAGCTAATGATGTTGCAGTCATTACTTTTCATGAATAATCATATCCTTCAGTAAGTAAAAATGCTTCTCACATTCTAGGAAAACACTGGGGAAATGAAAATCCCAAACATACTAGTGGGTAAAATAAGAGTGATCACTCAGGAACAAAGTCCAGATTACCATCTGGAAAGAAGTTACAGATACTTGCAAGAACAAAGCTTGCATTCTCCTCTGAAACACCTTAGTGTTGTAAGGAAATAATGGTGGACCTGGCAGTGTGAGGTCAATGGTTGGACTCAGTGATCTTAGAGGCTTCTTCCAACCGTATTGATTCTATGAAATAACCTATTGATTCTGTGAAATAACCCCTTGCAAGCTCTATATGAAAGTATGTCACCACCCGATTCATCTGAAATGCCAGGTTTCTCCCTTTCCTTCCACATGCTCATGTGCACACAGAGGTGCAGAAGTGAAGTTACTGGTGACAGTGACACACCATACCCCTGTGCGCTGCTTCTCAAAGCAAAGCCCAGAGGGAAGGCTGTGCTTTGTCAGCAGGTGCCACCACAAACCAATCCTTTCTGAGCTACTTCCCACACGCAGCATTGCCACTGGCCCACAGTGGTTGCAGGGCTTTGAAGCCCTGCTGTAGGCAGAAATGAATGCTGTAGGGAGAAAATAAAATCATCATGATCACATCCCACACACAGTAGCATGAAACAAAATTTCAGCCCAAGTAGGGTCTTTGCAGTTCAACAAGGATAGACATCCCCTAGCCTATCTTCATTCCCAAACTCCTGCCATCTGCTGCCTTGTACACTATGAATCCTGTTTTAGGAAATTGTCTTACACAAGACTTAATATCTGAAGGGACAAGGCTTCCACAACTACCCTGAAAGCTTGCCTGACAATGCCAGGACATCTGGCTTGGCATGTAATTCCCTATGTGATGTAGACATATATCATTCCTCTAGCCATCCTCCCCAGAACAAATTTAAACCCTACCTTTCAGCCTTGTTGAAACAGGTTTTTCTGACATCAAGATTTTTTCTTTGTACATTTCACTCAAGAATACTACGAGCACTTCCTCCCCGTCTCAGTTTTTGGGCAAATCATTCAGTATGTCAGTCTCTGCCCTTCCCACTCTTCTGTTTGCTTGACCCTCTGTGTCTGAGGAGCAGGGGACCAAATGGACCATTACAGGTCAAAGCTGAAACAGACAATCTCTGTAGTTGACCCACTTGGATCTGCCTGACTCCCATTCTCTACCCAATTCTTCTAGGTAGCCTTTCTGGACCACCCTGCAGAGTCACTTCCTGGCCTGAGGTTCTTCGATCTTTTTTCGGCTGTTCTGGCTCATCTATTAACTATTTAAATTACTCACCACTCTGCTGACTTTATAGATCTTCATCATGGTCAGTATTATCATTATGGATATTTGCATCCTTGCATCTCAACCTACATTTCTTCAAACTCAAATCTCAGTTTACTTCCATTCTGTATTTCTAATCCCTCTCAGTCCCACTGCACTGAAGGAGACAGCTCTGCAACCTCAAGCAGGTAACTTATCCCACTTACACAACTGGCTGTGAACTCTGACCAAACAATACAGGTGCTGGAATTTCAAGAACTGAGGCACTTTTGTTCCCAAATTTGTTAGGTAACAGAGGAAGACAACATTTTTCGAAAACTTTCATCTCTCAGGTGTCTTCATGACAGGCTCAATTCCCACCTTTTGTGCCTTGAACTGACCTTAACTATGCAAAACACCTTGCATGACACTTTCTTGCCAGAGAAAGATGGAGCACCTGAACTTAATGGAATGGTTTGGTAACAGAAGTACAATAAATTTTCTCCTGTAATTCAAATTTTCAGGGCACAGAGAAAAGCACCAACTGAGAAAGCACTCATTAAACATGCCAGCAAAGCTTTATTCCTATTACTGTCCAGAAGCCTTGAATTATTTGTAAAAGATGAATGCTTTTGGTTTGAAGTCATTTGCTTTGAATTTACTTTTTGAACTGAGGGGATGAGGTGCCAGGGGAAGAGAAATGAGAAGAAGGTTCAATATGTGCAAGAGCTTTAGCAGTCCATACGGTGCTACAACCTTAGAGATGCTAAGGGAAGTGGATACTGCTGCTCACACTGTCAGAAGTGCTGGGAGGCTGAGGGAAGGAAGGTCGTGCTCCTGGATTTTTCCACCTGCCTCTTCCTTCACCGCCTGAAACTCTGAGATGTGTTGAGTGTACAGGGCACAAAGAACTGTCTTTAGAGCCTCATATTGTGCTGCTGCAGGTTTTGAGAGAACAGCTCTGGGGAGACCAGCAGGCGAGCGCAGAGGTGACTGCAGTGCTGACCCCAGCACAGCAACCCGCTGGCCACAGATCTGCAGAGTCAAGCAGAAAGAGCAGGCCCTTGAACCTGGGGCATCAATCACAGGTCTGCTCCAAGTGAAAAGAGGGTCTGGAGGAGAGAATCCACTTAATTGCTAGGATCAGAACAAAATAGTTTCAGTCTGTTCACATGCTGACAGGACTCTGCCCTCATCCTGAGCGCGCTGAGACCAAGCCTGTTTATTTTCCTGATGTAGTAACACTTCCAAGGGAGAAGAAACTAGAAATCTTCTGAGGACTAGAGATGACTTTCTTCAATCTCTTAGCCTTAAAACAGGCAGATTCAGGAACGGAATCTGATGTTCCTGTTGCCTATTAGAACCACAAATGGAAAAGTTAAGAGAGAAGACAAGCTGTTTGTAGTAAGTCTTACAGTTGTACAAAAACTTGGTCCATCCAATCATGAAAATTGTTTACTGACTACTATGCAAATCTGGCTGTGTAAGCAAAATCCAGAAATGAAAAACCTTGGAATATTTTATATAAAAGCCACCATAAAGGACAATAGCAACCAAAAGCAAAAGAGGAAAGGTCAGCAAAGCAAAGCAATCAAACAAGTAAAACTTCCCCAGGAAACTAAGAATGCTGGTTGGAGCCACAGAAGCAACGACAATGATTTTTGTAGACCCACAAAGAAACCTAAGAATCTCAGTAGAAAGAACATTCGGGAAGAAAAAGGAATACAATCACAGAACTACAGTAAATGATATGTATAGTTTAAAATAGGCAATTTGTGAGCACAGTGACAGTTCCGATTAGCGCAATAGGAAAGGCAGTGAAACCAAGGAATGGGTTATACAACCTTAAGTACAAACCACTTTTAAATAGAGCTAATAATTCTACATTTACCCAGTGTAGTTCTGGCTCATGCTTAAGACCTTGATTTCTCTGTTTGCCAGGGTCCCAGACTTAACTTTTAGGTCCTAACTAGTCCCTTGAGAACGACTTTCTTTTGCATAACTTAGTCCCCATGATTGTCTGCACAATGCTTTATGCAATAAAAACCTGCTTCTTAGTTGGGTCACATGATTTGAATCCACAAAGCTATACTGGGGGATTTTTGTTTGCTTGTTTTTAATTAAATGGCACTCACCTCCCATACCCCTCCTTCCATGTTCTCTGTTTTGTCTGTTTAATAGATAAAGCAGCTGCTATTTTAAGAATAACAGAAGACACTGCTTAATCAGCACCTGGAGGGTACAATACCAAAGCCTGAGGGAAACAATTCTCTCTCTATTCAGCATCTTCCTTCATGTTAGTTCTGGACTGGACACAATATACTCCTAGCTCAGGCCTCCACTGTACTGGCCAGTGTCTGCTTTGTGTATGTGGCACACTCAGAAAAATCTTTCACATAGGCATCCATTATCCCTACTCCTATTTCTTTGATTTTGCTCTCATCCATGCAATTTCTGACAGTGAGAAACAGCAGCTGAAGAGAAAAAAAACATAACATTCAATATTGCCATTGCCTGCATCATTCTCTTTTAATTTCCCTTCTTTTTAGCACTTTTCAAGTTCTTTTCCAGGTAATTTTTCTTACTCCTTTACTGAGCCTCCCCAAAGAAGCACAGCTATGTAACAAAGTTGCCATAACAGATGTGAATTGCTTCTCTTTTAAATGGAACTGATTTTATTCTGAAGAAGCTAATACATAGTTGGTGCCTGAGGAGAAGGATCCAGAACTCTTGCTACCTCCCTCCAGCAGAGGGTTTTGTTTTCTTTTAAATAGCATGAAGGAAGTAACTCAAAAGTTACTCCAAACGAAGTAACTCACTGAAGCTGTTTTACTTATTCACAAATAAAAAATTCCCTCAAGCTAAAAAATCCCAAGAAACCACAGCAGCGGCATTTTTAGAGCACTTTCCCAATCTCCTTAAATCTAAAATCTCACTAAATGAGGTGGCCAGACATTGGTTAGCCAGTCCTGAATGAAGCCTTCTGCATCTTTTCATCACAGCACCTGGTTAACCCAATACAGGCAGAAAAAATTCAGCAGCTTTCATTAATCTTCGCAGCGTTTGAAAAAACCCAGGATTTGTCACTGGGACAAACACTGTTCCCAGAAGTCAAAATTTTCTCCTGAAAACTGAATTAAAGAGCTGCATGTCTCATAAAGGAAAAAGTTATAGAGCAGTATTTAATAAAAGCACCCAACAACAAAATTTTATCTCCCAAAGAAATACTGTCTTCTGGTATTTTTACTATTATCTATAGAGGAGAAAGGTAAAGACTATATTAAATATATATACATATTAGAATCATTTAATGTAATTTATTTCTTTCATACCTCTTTACACCACACTCATTTCACTGGATACATTTCAGATAAACACTTGCCCATAACTAGCTCACAGCTGCAGCACACCTTATAAAACATTTCTGAATGAAAAAGATTCTTATAATTTGCAGCTCTTGACTCCAGCAGCTTCTGAGACGATAAATGCCAATTGTTTCTCCTTCAGTAATTTGTGCTTTTTAAAAGAGGATAATCACTGTGACTGACCCAGCACTGCCATGGGAGGGACTGAATTAATATTTTCTTTCATAGCACAATAACCTGATTGAATGAAATCCTGAGATTATCCTCATTCAGCCTTTTCAGGCTAGATTTCTCATGACAGTCTCCAATCAATGTATAAGCAGAGCCACTGATTGTGTTGGCTGCCTCCAGGCAGTAAAATTCTGAGCCACTGACCCAATGTCAGCCAAACATGACAGTCAAAGTCGTGCAGAAAGGAGGTTCCCTCCAAGCAGACTGAAAGCTGTCCATGAGGAAGAAGAGAGACCTGAGAAACCGCTTGCAGAGGGACGACACAGACTTTCCCTGGTTGTGCCCTTCCGACCCTGCAGCTGCAGGTGCAGCCCTGAGCCAGGCACAGCAAGGGCCATCCCATGCCCAGCGTGCAGCCAGGGAAGAGACAACAGTGTATCAGGACCTCAACTACTGCTGCAAAAAGACCTTGCTTTATTGAACCCACATGTTTCCAGGCTAACTACTGATGGGTGTCCGATGGATTGTGGCTCCTGAGATTTCAAGATATGCAGCCTAGCTCAGCCGTACTGCCAGACCTTTCTTGGAGTTGGGAAGATTGTGCCATGCAGCAGCTCTGACTGAAAAGAAACTGCTTCTCCATGGGGTTGGAGCAGTAGCTGGCAGTCAAAAGGGTTACTGCCCGGTGATTCTGAGAAGCTTTTGCAAAAAACTTTCAATGAAGGGCAGTCATTTTTTTCTGGAGCACGGCAGCACACAGGAATGCAATACTGTCCTGGAGCAAATCAATCCTCATCAAGTTCCAAGATTAACATGGTCCTTGGGTAGGACCACACACCTACAACTTGGTCACAGACCTTACAGAGAAACACCTGCCATCCTCCTCCTTTGGTGGAGGGAGCTCAGATGGGATTATGAAGAGTGCATAATAACACCAGTGCCTCCCCTCAGAGGCTCTCCTCACACCTGCACAAAAGCACACACTGCCCCACTACAGAAATTCCACAAAAGCTGTTGTCCACACAAGGATGTGACTCTCCCAACGCTCTGACCCCTGTGTGCAGCAGTGCTGCTGCCTGATCCAGAGCCAACGTTCCTGCCCTTTCCACTGCCTCCTGTTAAACACCACCTTTTCTCACAAACGCCGTTTATTAGAAAGAGAAAGTGACTGGGAGGCAACTATCCTAGAAGGAGTGGGGACGCAAAGGTAAACGACAGAGTAAGTTCCTGTCTGTATGGTTTTTGTCACAAAACAAAAGCAGTTAATAATACAAGGAACATCAGATCCCAACTGTAGCACTCAGCAGTTCTGCCTCCTAAAAGGTGATAGAGGGGAGGTGTTCTGGATGTCAAATCTTGAAATATTTTACCACGTAATATAGAAAATATTTACAAGTGATGAACAATCTTTTAATGTCATAGTACTTTTTTTCCCTCAAATACTCTAACACTCTTAACTTTGAGACAGCTTTTGTCCTTTTCCTAACATAATCACTTATAATTCTAACCTAACCCAATAATTAGAAGTAATTAAATTACTCTTTTACTAGGTGACCTGGCAGAACTAGTTTAGTTCTTGAAAAGAATGGAGATTAAGTGATTATTTCTTTGATAGGTATTAAGACAATTAATTACAAAGCATGTCTATCAAGTTTAGTACCATAATTTATAAAACTACTACTGTACTATTTAGGTTTGCAACCATTCAAAAGTACTTAAACACTTAAACAGAGCTCCAAGTTTCCATAAAGTACTCATTCCAAAAGTAATCAAGTGAATTGTCAAAGAGAACATGATGAAAATTGCTGTTCCTTTGACTAGCTTAGTTGTTTACTTAATAATAGGAAAATTTCCACCCATCATCAGCCCACCAGGACATACTACACTATCTTCACTCCACAAAAACTATTACTCAGCATGCATCTCCTTTCTACTTTTATTGTTTCCACTTCTTTCCAACTTCTCCTTTGGTCTGCACTCTCTCAGAACAGAGGAGGAAGCTACAGGACATAGTAGTAATAATCCTACAAAAAGAAGGAAAATGAGAGAGGGAGGGAAAAATAAAAACTTAAAAATGAGATGTGAAGAGCTCTATCCAGCAGAACAGAGATATCAAAGAACCAGCAGACTCATTCTGAGGAGCACTACAAAGCACATAACTGTGATTCCTTCATTCCAGCCATGCTCTATTACAATAAACATAGCTGACTAAGCTGCAGATGCCCTCTGGACATTTACCTCAGACAGAGAGGACATTTTCAGTAGGGGACTTTGCAGGCAGTAGCAGATGGAAATACAGAGGTGAGATGATAGGACCCTTTCCACAACAGACTCCTGAAGGGTATCCTGCCTGCCACTGCAGCCACCTCTCCCATTTACCTCTCTCATGGCTCCTGGTCTCCAAGTTTGTTTATCAGGAAATGACTGCTACCTCAAGTATGAGATGTCCTCAACTTCTCACTTAAACTGGTGTTACTGGGGGGGAAGCGTTGTGAGTATTCAGAAACTAGAGTATCAGAGGAGTCTCACAGGATACCCTGATCAGACGGGGCCATGTACTGTAACCTTATTCTCCATTTCTTTTTCAACAGTTAACCTTTATGAAAGGACTTGTTTGCTAAATAGACTTAATGTAACAGCTGCTCTGTCCCAGTTCAGAGACAAATGCGTGTTGCCGCTTTTCTCAGCCAAGCCATGAGAACCTGTGAACAACCACTTCTCTGGCAATACTACAGGCTGCGATCTTTATCAGGGACACAGACTGCACTCCTGCACCAGGTGACAGAATTACTGTGGTTTAAGACGTCACCACCTCCAACTAGGACGTAATGATTGACCAAAAGGTCACTATATAGAACAGCTTAATACACATTGCTCTCCCCATTAAGCCTAAAATCACAGAGACACTTGAAACTCATATCTTTTTACTTTGTCACAAAAGCTTGCTAAGAGCATGGCTGGCAGCCAGCCACTTTGGCCCAGATCCCCAGTGCAATTGCTTCCGACAGCATAACCATCCACACACATGGTTATTTCTACCCTGAGCACAGAGCAGCGGGCATCAGCTATCCTGGGCATCAGCCAGCCCCGACCTGGTAAATACCCATGCAAGTAGGCTGGCTGCACTGTTACACGCTCCCTTCAGTGTTTTCATGACTGGGGTCTCTGATGTGCTTTTAGAGAAGTGGGCACAGGAAGGCAAGTTCAGAGGAAATAATTCTAACAGCTCCTTCAATGGAAGGCAATACACTGGTGGAAGTCACTCACTCTCACAGGAGGAACAGCCCAGTAATGCTTAGAGAACATCCAGTCATTTAACACAGCAATTTAACCTGGAAAGAAGAAAGAGCACCAACATGTGCATGAGTAGCCTCCCACTGCAGTACAGCGGCACCAAGCTGTCCATTACCTCATCAGTCCCCAGACCCATCAGTGTCCAATGCCACACAAAGAACTGCTTCAAGAGTGGAACCAGAGAGGGGAATGCGTTTTGGAACTATGGGCACAAGTGATAAGGAGTGTGGCTATCCTTGACCTGGTCCTGTTCCATGGCAAGGAAACATAAGCCTTTTATGCTATTTTCTCTTGACTAAACACAGCACTCTTCTGCCAAGCAGTCTTAGATGAGAATTCAGCAATTCTATGCTTAGCAGTTTACAAAGAACGAAGAGGGTTTTTTTAATCCTTTTGCTTATAGCATATACAGGAAATAGGAAATCTGTAGGTGCATGAAAAATACCCCAATATTTTGGAAGCAAATCCTGAGTCATTCTGTACCAAAGGGATGCTCAATCAGAAAATGCCTGAAGCATCAAAGCAAATATCTGAACATTTCAACATTTCAAGTTAGAAAATATCTCAGAGCAGCTAGTATAAGCATGCACAAGTCAAACAAGTAAAGGGAACAATGTGAACAGAGGACAGAATTGCTTTGGTTTGGGGGTGGCATGGTTATTTGTTTTGACTGAAGTAAAAATTATCGCAGCAAATTTAAAATCAATGCCAAGAAGTCATAACGAAGCAGTGAAAGAGAAGATGGAGCCACAAATGATCACAGCACCCTGTGAACTGAATTTGCTGCTGTATTGTTTCTACAGACCAATGCACTGATACACCACAGTGAAGGCTTCCTCTCTCAAAAAGCTTCACAAGTTGCCTTTGTAATCTTAGTGGTACCATTTGAGTTATCCAATAAACACTGTGAAAAGATAATCTGATTTAATAACTCAAGAGTGGGCACAAGATTAAAGTTTTCTGTCCCACATTTTTTTACAGCAGGTTTCCTAGTCATGACTGTGAAAGTCACATCTGAGCTTTCTTAAATTGTCAGTTTCAAGCTTTGACACCACAGTAAATACTGATGTCACTTGCTACAAACGTAATAATGGATTATGAAGAAGTGATGAGTAGACATGTGAGAAAAAGCTAATTATATGAATTACATGGATAGTTACAGACTGCAGGCTCAAAATACTTCTACTCTCTTTATTACTTTTGATATGCAAGATCTCTTCAGACCATTCTAATTACCAGTGTAGCACAGCTTGAGTTGAATGGCAACTTGTTGCTAATGACAACAGCAGTGGTTTCACATGTTTATTTCACTAAAACATGTTTCACCTTGGAACGGTCCAGATGAACTTGGATAATGGGTCAGACTTCAGAGGTGTCATGAACTCCCACTGCCTTCAGCAGTGCTGCACCAGCTCCTACTGGCAGAGCGTCTACTCTGACCGCTGCTGTATTTTCAAGTAATAATTGTAGAGATGACATTGCCCTTCCTGAAAAAGCATTCCCACACTGCACAGACAACCCGCACAAAGGCACACACACATGTCTGACGCAGGACAAACAGCGTACCTCATTCCTTCTGTCGATCTGTTCTGGTAGTTGCGGTACAGCTGGGGGACACCCAGCATGGCCTCAGTGAACACAGCAAGGAAGCCCAGTGTTTCCACAAAGAGGGAGGAGTCCAGCCACAGGTAAGTGATGTAACCAGTCACACCAGTGAAGGTGAGGACGCACTGCACGTAGTCTGTAAACTTGCTCCAATGCCAAAAATAGTTCAAGTCAAAATCTGCAACGGAACAGGAATGCAAGAACAATCAAATATGTTTTCCCAACCAACTCAAAGTTAATCAGGGTGGAAGTGAGAACTGGGAAGCATGAGGCAGCCACAGTCTTTGGTGGTAGGGGATAGTAGAAAATGAGGGATAGGACTGAAAAAAAACCCAAAAAACCAAAAAACAAAACAACCAAACACTCTCACAACAACCACCACCACTCCCTGCAAAAAAACCCCACAAAAACAACAGGAAAAATAAAGAATAACAGTCCTGATTTCAAAAACATTTTTTGGGTTGTGTTCAATAAAGAAACAATAAAACAAAGGCTTGCAAGCCAACAAAGTATTTACAAAGATAACTTTTTAAAAGAAAGCATTCCAAAAATACCTTCCTGTATCAAACATGAAGGACTCTGGATACTGCTTTAGTGGAGCTGGCATAGGAAATGTTTCACAAAAACCTTCCCAACACTAATAACAGGCCCAAAGCATAGGAGTGCAAGCATTCTTTCACTTAGGTCATTATCTGTATCTTCCAAGTGCCTCAATCCAAGCTGCTTAGAAGGTCACCTGAAGTGCACAGCTCCGTTCCCTGGTGCAGTGCAGCTGCCTGTGGTGAAGGGCGAGATGCCAGTGCAGCTGCTGCAGTTTTACTGAGACAGGTACAAGACTGTGGCAAGATTTTCCCCGGAAAAAAGCCTTGCACAGATGTCACCACTTTCACTCCAAGGACAAAACACACTTTGCTCTTGCCTTTGCCAGCACCAAGGAGTGCAGGGTGAGCACCCATTTCTGCATCTGTCACAACAAAACGCTGAGCCACAAAACACTCCTACCCCTCTTGAGGGAAAGAGAGAAGGAACGAACCAACCAGGGCATTTGCTTGGCACATTCACAGCACATTGCTGGAAGATACGTAGCTCTCTTACTGATGAATAATAAAATACACAACCCCATAGCCACTGACTGTATAGCAAAATAACAACTTAATTTTTAACAAAACATTTTTAACAAAAATGCTACAATAACTGTTCATCAGCAGGTGCTGTTCCTGCCTTCCTTTCTTAGAAGCACTTGAAGTAAAAATACCTACTTCAGACCAACTGGACTCCGCTAACTACCAAGGTGATGAACTACTGTCCTAACAGGGTTATTACAACCAGCCCAAAGCTGTGCAACACACAGCACATCACTGGAAGATTTCTGCTGCTGCCACTTCAGAAGTAGTACAGCTACAGAAATAGTCCCGCTGCTGACTCAAGCAAGGAAGACATCAACCTCCACTAACA
>VYZQ01038713.1:3900-20251 GCA_013400655.1 Mystacornis crossleyi
TCCTCCTCCCTCTGAAACAAGGCACAAAAGATTAGGCACCAGAGGAAAGATGCACCAGCTCTACATGTAAAGCAGCAGAAGTCAGAAAGACAAATTATTAGAAACCTGCTTCCTATTCTGGAACCAGTCGTAAGCACAAAACCCCTTCCTGTACTGTATTATATCACAGCAGTTGTTCCTATTTCCCATAATGAAACTGAGCTGAATAAATATAGCCCAAGTGATAAAGTATATTAAAATGTGTTGACATCATACTTGATGAGTTAGAATATATTACCAAACACTAAAAACAGCTCAGGGCTCCGCAGTGGAAGCAGCATGCAAGTGTTAGGTTACAGTTATTGTATGCATTCTTTTGCCAAATACGGCACCTTGTCTACAACTTCCTCACATACAGAAAGGAGCCGAAGGTGCCACTCCGTGCATTAAAGGAAGAGAAGACAAACATCTCTAAAACACTGGACCTTTTAACAAACTACCATTTATTCAACTCAACAACACTCTGTGGAAGGACAGAGAGTAAAGAAATGAGGCAGTAAGTCTAGACATCAATAAAAACCTCCAGGAGAGGAGTGAGCCCACAAGTCCCAACAATTTTACATTATTAGACACACAGGAGATATTGACCTGCACACTTTGAGCATTCCTGACCTTGGCATTATAAGGTTAGGATGACTGTTCCTTGACAAGATAAGTCTTTTCTAATTGGCTCCTTTCATTTAACTTTATACAGTAGAGAACAGAATTAGAGATGCACAGATTTATTTTACTCGGAAAAGACACATTTAGAAGGTTAATACTTATTTTAAAGTTATGATGGTGTAAGTTAAAAAATAGTCAAATTAAAATACACTTTTATTTAAAACTGAAAATGACACCAAACATTATTTCTATGTAGCCCTATAACAAAACCAAAATCCTGTTCGGAATTCATGCAGGCATTAAATCTTGGATTGAATTTACAAGAATTACAATTTTCTTTTTAATGTATATTTAGGTAAGAACCCAGTCAATATTGAGACTAGCATTTCATGCACTCAATCTTCAGAAATGGTTTCCATTAAATCTTTTTATCCTACAATAGTATTTGGAGTAGAGGTCAGCAAACAATTTCCCTCCCCTTTATTTAATTTCTCCTCAAATGCATATTCAATCAAAACTCAAACTGCTGGCTTAACACAGAACATGCACCGAGTGACAGAAAAAGCATGCTTCAAAAACAGTTAAATAATCCAGAAGTCTAACCTTTCAAAAGCTTTGTTTCTTCCACTTTGGTTAGATGTCCTTCATCTATGATCTTGTCTGCCAAACAAAATAAGTGTTACTTTCCAAGCTCAAATTTAACCAGCTTTTCCCTGCACGCATCTACGTAGAGTACATTCCATGACCAAATTAAAAGCTGATAATATTACTTCCTACTCAGGCTTGAACAAAAACTTTATTCTGGCACGGAATAATGAAACACAGCACACAAGCCTACCAGAACTTCGTGATACAGTCCGTAATTATTTCTCCTTATTAACTTACATAATGTTGCAGTTCACTAATGAGAATTTATTAATTTTATGTACTTAAAAAAATATATATAATCGGAAGCCAACAAATAATTAATACATTTCTCAAGTTTAGTTATCAAAAAAGGAATTCGAAGAGCTGGTTGCCTGAAATAGACATCCACCCAACACAGCAGAAATCTAGAAATGCACCACAGTAAAATGGAAANCCAACAAATAATTAATACATTTCTCAAGTTTAGTTATCAAAAAAGGAATTCGAAGAGCTGGTTGCCTGAAATAGACATCCACCCAACACAGCAGAAATCTAGAAATGCACCACAGTAAAATGGAAATAGTGAAGTCCCCTCCACATCACAATTGCTTTTAACAGCGCCTGTGGAAGGTACACAGCAACAGCCTTTCTTTGTTTGAATCTTTCAAGAGAGCTACACAAACCTCCAAAAAACTAGGGAAGCCTCACATTCAGGTTCATGAAAAAAGGGAGTTTTTATATAAAGTCTACTTTAGGGAAGTCTACTCCATATATGTGAGGTGCACAGAAACCCAGAAGTGGAATTTGAGACTAGACTGCTAATCTCATCCTAACTCCTGCTAGGACATGAAGGTAAACAAGAACACCAAGGGAAGAACAGGATTGGATTAATCAAAGACACACAAAAAAACTACTGAATAATTAATTTCTTTTTTCAGATGAGATTTCATTATTTCAAACTCCTTAAGAAGTGATGCCAACACAGAATTATCGAGGGTCCCATCTTACAGATCACATCCTTGGTTTCTATGCAGTAGATTTTGCAGTTTAGACCATGTTCAAAGCTGTTAGTCCCTGAAATATCAGGCTTGAAGCTGCCTCTGCCTCCCTCTGTCCTCTCCCTGCCAGATCCCTGATAACCAGGCAGGGAATGCAGTTTGCTGGATGCTCCATGTGCTGTTAACAGGTAACTGAGACACAGAGAAGGCTCAATGAACACCACAAGCAGGAGAGTTCAGACTAAGGAAGCTGGACGACAGTAAACCCTCATCAAATTTTTAATTAAAAAACAAACAAACAAAAAACACCAAAAAACCCACACCACTTTAGTCAGCATTTCTAGCTTCAAGGTACCTCTGCATATTAACTCTACTCCTCTGATGGCACCTTGCTGTCACTATGGCAATTTAAGGACAAGATGCAGGCCAAGATGTGGCAGGAGATCTCTTTTACAACCCTAGATGGCAGACAAGCTTTCAGACAAAAAGCCCTGAAGTCTGAAGAAGGCTTTTCAGGCCATTGTCCTGTCCTCTACCCTCCCCGACAGCCAAATAAACCAGTCTAAAACAGGTGTTCCCTCCACCTACTTCTATCTACAAATATTATCCTGTGTTAGTGCAACATTTTACTGATACTGCTTCAGAACCACACGGAACAGCACACTGAATTTTCACTGCTGGCTTTAGGTCTCAAGCAACTGTAGGGGATCACTTATCACCCAAGTTCAGAACAGCCTCGAGTTCCACAGAGCTGGTGAGAATGACTGTGCCTCGACTGAGGAAGGCACCGTGGAGGGAGTCAAGTTACCGGCAGCCACAAGTCAGGAGTTCGAGTGGTATCATGAGTCCTCTTCCATTTTAAAATAAAATAAATCTAAACAAAAGTCTTCGTATACGATTATTCCAGGACTCAGCTGTGGCTGGAAGAGGGGTGGAAGGGAAGGCAGCAAGGAAAGAGCTGAGGAATTCTCCCCGTAGAACTGAAGAAAACAGCTGAACGCAAAAACAAGAAGCTTTCAACTGCTTGAGCTGAAGGGGTAACACCTCAACCATGCTAGACTGCTAGCTTAAAATAGGCTTCTATAATCAGCTTACGGAGGAAAATCTAGCATTATGAACTGATGGATCTGTTAGCTTTCACAATTCAGTAGCTGCTAAACCCCAAATAATTACAATACAAAACAAGACTACCCTTCTTGGCAGAGATGTTTTCCAAACAAACTTCTGCAGCAGCTCCTTATACTCCATTTCCATGACTAAAAGAAACGGCAGGCATGGGGAGGGTTTTGTGCCCTTTTTCTTTTTTTCCATTTCAATGGTGGCTTACTGTTCTCTAGTGTCCATTACTGATTTCACCACTTGTACAAAAGGGGTCTCCTTAGCACAGTTTCTTCAGCCAAGACCTCGAGCAGGAGCACACGAGTTCCTCTGCCCAGCCCGACCCAGAGCTGGCACAGGCAGCGTTTCACGCTCGGGGACGGACACCGCTCCTACCTTCCCGCGTGAGCGAACACTCTCTGTGTTTCAAGAATGCTACCATTAAAACATGGCATAAGCCAACAAAAAATTAGTTTACTTCAGCATGCTGGTGTGTATTGAGATAATACACAGAAAACTAGATGTTGGTATCACCGAACTACAAAAAAGTTTATTTGTCACTGTTATCACCCTACTCACTAAAAATGGCAGAATCCAGACAACAATCGGAAAGTAAAAAATAGAGATGTCTTCTTTAAAACACCTCTTTCAAATGTCTTCATTTTTTAATTATTTCAGAAAACTTCATAAACCTGGTTTGTTTTTAAATCAATTAGTGTTTTCCCTGAATCAAAACATGCAATCTTGGCTACCAAAATATCAATTAGGGTGAGGATCCTATCTTTCATTTCTGGCAGAAAAGAATTTTAGCTTTCATGCTATCCAGTCTCTACTTAGCAGAAAGCAGAGATATATATATAACTAACGTTTTTACTGATAGAGTCTGCTGTGAAGTTAAGTTTTCAGTTCATCTTTAAGATAACTGGTATTTCCATTTGCTAATGAATGCAGCTTAAATACAGCTTTCCTTTAGGTTTTTAGGCATTTTTTATCTTTTCAATTTAAGAACTCCATCTTCGATTTAGGCTGCCTATCACTATGTGCAATGTAACAGCTAAGATCTGTTTACATTACAATTATCACTTAAGTAACATGGCCCCTCTACATTTATACTTTGGCATCAAAATAGTTTTGAAGCAGGCCAGGTTTGAAAACCAATAAAAAACCTGTCCCTCAACACACAAGTTTCCAACCATCTGAAAAAAGTGATACTAAACAGCTTTAACTTTACTTGACACCTGCGGGTCAAAGGAAAAGTTAAAAATAACCAATCAATCCATCCAAAAACTACTATTAATAAATTTGCAAAAATCAGCTTGGTGAAAATTAAAAAAAGTAGACTTGCATTTAAAATCAAACGCAAAAATCACAAAGTAAGGGAAAAAATAAGGACACATATAAAGAAGGGTTAGACTGGAGTGAAAGACAGGAAGCTAGCAGGGCAACAAATCTCACTTCGGTCTATACACCATCACATTCTTGCTAATAATGCGTCTCATGTATTAATCAAAAAGAAGCACCATGACTTCTGCTGTTGATACCACTGATTTTCACCAGTGGTTACTAAAAAAAGCTATGGAATGAGCAACAAGTGAACTGGATGTAATGATCAGAAAGTAACAGACTTCCCAGATCATTCAGAGCCAGATTCCATAACACTCCACAGATGTTACAGATCAGGACACGTTACTGGATGATACTGTGAGCACACTGTGCTTCAAAAATAAAAATAATTATATCTTTAAAAACCTATAGAAGCTGGATTTTACAAATCCTCTGGTTTCTAGGATTTTTACTGTATTATTACTGTTTAAGCAATAAACCTGCTCCTCTCTCAATCCTTAAACCTCTGGGCAAGACCCCAACATACTGCCACTTGATGAACTAGATATTCTTTCTCTGTTTTGCCAATTTATGATATTGTTCTACGCTACTTTCTGTGTGCCTTACAACTTGAGTTCCTGACAATCTCTGGAACTATAATTTTTCTTCCCAGGAGTTCCCAACCCTTGATGCTACACAGAGCAGAGAACAGGAGTAGGACTGAAAGGCAGCATTTAGATACAAAAGGATAGATCCTACAGTTTGCAGTTTTTAACCTCATGATCTTGTGAGGCCTAACTAAACATATTTGAATGTGGAAAAGGCAAACTTTTGGTCCAAGAAGAAATAAAAGAGGCAATGATTTGGAATTTTTCTTGATGTGACAGTGAAAACTTAGATTGTCATAAAAATTGCAAAATACTGAACCCTTGTGAACGCCTATTCAATCTTTTAAAAGTGAAGCAGTCGAGGCCTTGCAATGTCTTCACTCTGTAGCTTTCAATGTCTTGAGAAGGGGTAGGCATAAATACACTGATCCTAATTTTACTCCTTAGTACTTCTTTTACATCTTAGAATCTTTTATTAGATACTGTTGATCACCTTTCCTTCTCAATAGTGCCAAGACTGGTCACATTCAGTTTGCAGAAGTGATACTAATATAAGTTTTGTCAAAATAGGTTAAGCTAACATCCAAACAATGAAAACAGGCAACCAATTTGTATTTCATCATCACACGGTGTGCTCTTCATGTTCAGTCTAGACAAAAAAAAAGTTTACTCAAACATTTAACTTCATTTTTACGTACTGAACAAAGATGATTCATACAAGATCTTTGCAAAAATTTAGAATTATTTTAAACTGCAGCCTGACAGAAGACAGCTAGCAGTCATTAGTTTTTATAAATAAACATTTTAAAAAGAAATAAGGTTTAAATTTTCTTAGACAAACATTAGCAGTATCACGTCATTTGGTTTATGGCACTGCAATCTGGATCACAAGCAGTAAAATCAAACAAGTCTGCTACACTTCCTCATGAATATTTGAGAGGAGAGAGTCCAATAGGCGTAATGTCAAAAAAAGATACTGTCTGATTTCTGCTTCTAAATGCTTCTCTGCTCAATTTTAGGTACATAAATTCTATAAACTCTGGGGGGTTTTTGAAGTTTAATAGCACTTTGCTTCTCTTCATTCTAATGATACTTTTCTTTAGGTAGGCAAAAAGTATTAACATCTTCAGTTTTTCCTTAATTATAGATGTGCAGACAGTGCTGTTTCATTACTCATTTTCAAAAGCCATTTGCTTCGAAAACCACGTTTCACATTCCAGAATAACACATCTTTCTAAAGACTGCTATTGCAATTTTGTTTTTCTTAACAGTCTCTTGAATTTCCACATACAAACTATGGACTTGTTTTCCCTTTTGTTCTTTGTTACAACTAATTCGGAGAGTGTGTAAGGCCTTTAGTTATCAGACAAATTATAGATATGTGAAAAGGCACCACATCTCTGTCCTGCTGCTGCCTGTGATGTTTGCTTAAACTGAAAGGCTTTCAACTTAATTTGTAACAGGTGAAAAATTACACTCAGTTTTACACATCATGTGGCAATCTAACCACCATTTTGTTGGTCAGGGCACAATAATGATGAACTGAAAAGAAGAGACAACGTGACCATCACTTTGCAGGAGCAAAGATTGCCTGTTACTGCTTCTACCGGACACCTGCTTAATACCACAATGCCACAATTCTACACTTACAAAAGTTCTGCTACTACAGAAATATTAAATAGTAGTGACAAATTCTGGTTTCATCCACCTTTTCTGTGTTTTCTGTTGTTTTTAAAGCAAATGTGAACACTCTTGTACTCACTCTGACATTCTATGAACTGATGAATAAAAGTGCAGTCCCCTCCACTCTTTGAAAGAAAGTGCTCTAGTAGAGAAAGAAACACTTCAGTTTACATCTTCTTACCATTTTCAAATTGATGCAACAAAAGATTTGAAAGGCATATTAACAATACTTGTCAGTATATTCACAATGGACTTTTGAATCAAATCGAGTTACTATGCAAGCAGACAAGACATGAAATTGAAATGATGTCTGAGAGACTAGGAAACAGATTACTCTTCTGAACTGATCAGAAGAAGCACTTCAACTACATTTTCAAAAGAAATGTGTTTTTAACCTATATTCTTCAGCATTTTTATTAGCTTAAAAAAGGGTATTTTCTAAGTTTTTCATCAGTCTTCAGGTTGATTCTTCATATCTAACACACTCTATTTCACAAGTGTTGTTGAATATCTCCCTATACTTTTTAAATAGTTTCACTTTGAAAAGACAGTTCTGCAGCAGAGTTCCTAAAACTGGGTCCATTCCCAAGGTTGCTCAAGTCCTTGTCCAGCTCCCAACTCCTTCAGAATTCCTGCATCTCTTCAAGGTGCAAACACTTGCTTTCTGAAGAACCTCAAAAATCCTTTGACCAAGAGTCCAGCAGTGGGAAAAGGCTGTCATTAGTACAAAGCTGCAGAATGTGGTATATTCTAACCAAATTGCTCAATCATTAGCTCTGACATCAGAAGCTCAACTGAAAAACTAAGCTTTACTATATTTCAAAGTTACTCTATAAAGTCAACTGTTTTTTTAACCCACAAGGACAGAGCTTTTAAAAAACAGCACCATGGCTGTAAAATTTATTCTCTATATTTAAACTTCTTTCCCCGCCCCCCCCCCCCATTTTTACCCAGTCCTCTAAGTGACCATATATACAAATTTCTCATATCTTTCTTTATGTAATGTATAGCTCACAGAGTTCAAAGATGGAAGGCAGGTGTGGTGCAACACACTGAGAAAAACATCACTTTTGGAAACAACTTAGTTCTACACAACTTTTATCAGGGGCTTGATGTACAAACAAGTTCCTCTCTTCTGCACCAGCTTCCGTACGTGCAATGAGAGAAAATGAATGCCTAACCATCATCCTCTAATACACTTTTTAATGAAAAGCCTTTGGAGAGGCTACGAGTTCTTAGTTCCTCTACTCTGAATACAGCTCTTGACTGCTACAGCCACAGAAAAAAAGTAACGTAAAACCATTATCCTTGTCATGGCCAGGTCGTATGCCTGTGCACATACTTGAGAGAAAGAGAGACAAAAGGAATTTTAAAAAGCAGACTGATTTTACATGGGTTTTACAGTTTTCCTCTTTTATTCCCCGAGTTGCTCAATCTGCATTATAAACCCAAAATTCTTAGCGCTTCTAAAATAATGCAAACCTACACAGCAAACCCCCCCAAAAATACCCAACAGAAAATCCAACAGTAACTGCTTCCTGCTGCTTTTAAGAGAACAAAATCCAAAATCTGGCAGAGCAAATAACTGCCCATCTGTCACACAAGGGCTACATAAGGGACCGGAAGATGCAGAAAGGCACAGACTGTCATGAAGAGAACACAGGGCAGCAAGCTGTAAAATGCCAGAGAAATGGGGATGGATCAGGTATGACAGAGACGCAGAAAAACGTACAACTGACAGAAAAATGAAAAACTATGCTAAAATACAGAAAAATGAAATAGCATGGTATGTGCGTGACAAAAAAGGTGATAGATTGTATAAACAGACAGAAAGAGAACTTGAATGAGCAGTTATATGTTGTCTGTAGTCAAAGAGAAATAACTTGGCAAACAGCTTCCTAAAACTTCCAGGTTTAAGCACAAGTTCCACTGTTACTCATAGGATGGAGGAATCTATCTTGTCACGCATCCATTCAGATGACACTGACTCTTATACAATCCAAAATAAGTCCAAAAGGGATTGCTTCTTCAACTTTGACAAAAAAAGAACGTTTCAGTGATATAATGATATTTTTTATAATCACAATGATTTTTAAATGGGCAATTTTAAAATTTGGACTTGTAAGAGGTATCAATATATAAAAAACTCACATGAGATTCCTACCAACAACTTTAAAACAAACAAAAATTGTTTCTTTAAAAAAAGTCTAGTATGATGTTATAAATTATTCCTCTCTAAAATAATTTATATTTGAACTCAGAGCTCAACAGCTTTTATTATATGTTTCAAATTAGCTCTAGTTTAAAAAAAAGAATAGCAGATTTAATTCTTAACCATTCTATCAAATATTAAGCTATCACCAACCCAAAATTATGCATTAGCAAGATGGCTCAATCTATATAAATATAAAATCTTATAGCAGTCTAGAGAACTGGGAACAAATATTGCGTGTCCTGCTTGCTAACGTCAGTGTGCACCACAGCTGAGTGCCTGAAATGCTAAGACACTGGGGGCAGCCAGCACTCTTAGGTACGGGGAGGTTTTGGTACAGTCCCTGTAGGTGTTTACAGATCTCTCCTCCTGCTCCCAGTAAGGACCAGCCACGAGGTTATGTCATGATTAACTTCTGATTTTGCTATTGGTCTCGCTAGTTAAGAACCTCATAACTTATAAATACTTTAAAATTCTTTAAAATTCGGTTTCAAAAAAAAAAATACAGTAATCCTTAAACACTGTGAATATTGGTTAAAACCATGAGTTCTCTATACAGGTCCCTGCACCTTCAAACCAATCCTACCACCATTCCTCAGATTGTAGAAGCAAGCTACATCAAGGAAAAAATTAAAATTTACATAAGAGGATAAATATACCTCAGCCAATTAAACAATCTGGAATCATAATTGGAATATTTTTTGCTATATGTGATATTAGACAATTTCACTCAAAAAACTTCGTGTATGTTAAGACACATGAGCTAAACTATTTGGCTTTAACTAATTGGCCTTTAAAAAACCCTACCACTTAGTTCAATCTGTATTAATTCCTGTTTCACATAAAGATACTCCTGAGTTTTAAAAAGTTAGTTTCCACTATTTATATATTTTATATACTCACATTTTTCATATTAAAGTTATAAAAAAAATACGTTTTGCTGACTTTACTTAGCATACTCAACTTTACTAGAAAAATACTGCATGTCTATGTGTTGCAAGGGAAAGTTAAAAGGAAAAACAATCAGTGAGTTATCCACTTTATTGTGTCACAACCCTGACATCATTCATTCAGGAGACTCCTCCTGATTCCTATCACAGCCTATCATAAACAAACAAACAAACAACCCCCCCTCAAAAAAAAACCAAAACCAAACCAAACCAAAAACCACACCCAAAAAAATCCCCAAACAACAAAAAAGGACAGGCTCCAAGTCATTTTGTTCTATTTTACGGAACTTTCTAACAACACTGACTGGAAGTATAAGCAAAAAAAAAAAAAAAAGCTGGTCAGGAGTGGACAAATTCATTTTCAAAGACAAATAATTCCAAGCAAAACTTTAGAGAACATTTTGAATTTTTTCATCTTCAAACATCAACCATAAGACAAAAGGTAGCCTTCAGATACACTACCTTTCTCTGTGCTCCCATTAATTTTAGGTATGAAGTCGTCAACTTGTATGCCTAGGATTAAGAAATGGCATTATTTTTGGAACCAAGGAAAATATTTTGCGTTTTGTTTCTTTACAAACGCAGCATTTTGAAATGAACCTGGCTTTTCATACCACCTCCTCACAAGTACCGAATCAGACAAACCAGGCAAACTTTGATGTGTTTCCTACTACAGATCACGTTGCTGTTTGTTCAAACGTCTAAGAGGTTATTAACGCCAAAGAATTACTGCCTACTACATACATATATATGTGCATATATAGATAAAAAGGTATTTTAAAATCTAATGGCTCTAAGGCCCCTCCAGGCCGCGGGCCCCGGGCCAGAGCGAACACCCGCAGCAGCAGCGCCCTCTGCCGGCCCTGCCCCGACACGGGACCACCAGTCCAGGAGAGCTCCCTACTGGGATAACCGGGAACCAGAACTCTTCTGCCGACACCGAGACTACAAGACTATCATAACAAAAGTAACGGAACAGCAAATCCGGAAACCAGCTTGAAACAAGAAACTGATCACACCTACCTAAGCTGTTGTGTTCTTTAAGAGTTTTCTCTTGAAGGTGTTCTAACCGTACTGTAAACAGAAGTCCAAGAAAAAGGTATTTCACAGATTAAAAGAAAAACAAATAATCAAAGTTTCCTCCCCACTAGTGACTAACCTTGTAAAGCAGTCAGCCGCTCATTGGTGAAGTCATTATCAGCCTGCAAAGCTTCTATTTTTGCTTGAAGCTCTTGCTCTCTTTCTTCCATTTCATCTATTTTATGCTGCAATTCCTTTTTCTCAGCCAGTCCTTTCTGTTGGATTTCTTCTTGTCTTCCTTCTGCTACCTGCTCAAAAAATGTTAGAAACTTAACATGTGGAAGAATAGATCTTCTTGATTTTTATGTAACTAAATGTACATAAGTAACTTTCTTCGCTAATGAGATAAAGAAAAAGAAAAAAAAAGCAACATCTATTACTTTTATACGAAGTTCACTTCAAGTAGACTGAGAAAATCTCAAAATATCTTAACTAACTTTTTGACTGAGGAACACAAATTTTATAGCAACAGTAAAGCACCCTAGAACTGAGAAATGCCCAAAGTCTGCCAGCATCTCAATTCAGTCAAAATCCAAGAGCCCTTCTGAACCGAATATACACAGTACAGACCAACTTGATTGAAAGCCACGTTTTTCCTTGCTGAATCTCAAGATCATAAATTTCAAACAAGTCTCCTCCCTCAAAACAAGGTAACAAGTTTCAATTTTGATCCTTCTGTGTCTACTCATCATCATCAGTGATCAACTCATTGCTGGGGAACCAACTGCCTTAAGACCAGCAACTTAACATTTTAATTTGGAAAGAAAAATTCCACTGAGGTACTGCACTGGGAACCTAGGTTCCAATTCCAGTATTTCTCCAAGATAAATGCAACAACTGTCTCAGGTCTCCAGAGGTAACACCATTACCTTCCTCATCCACAACTCCTGTTTATCTAGATTGGAGACTCTTGGAGAACAGGCTTTATCATAAAGTCATTATTCTGTTCTCCAGCATAAAGGACCTTAAATATTAATATACTTACATATTTAGTTTAATATCAAATTTGCTAGCAAGATGGAAGATGAGCCATATTATTACTACATAGTGGACTAGTTACGTTTGTTGTAACTGCACAAAGAGGCAACATGAAATGCAAATTTATTTCTAATTCTAGTTTTCATTCCTCTTACCTTTAAAATGTTTACCTTGAAAGTTATTGTCCAAATAAAAGCAGCCGGATATAAAGTTTTACACTATGCATAATTTTGTACTATAATATGTTTCAGCTCCAAAAGTACAGTAACTTTCAAAGTGAATCAAGAGGGAACTTTTTAAGGAAGTTACTTAACTGATGACAGTTTCAATTACATTAAAACTGAACGTAAAGAATATGTAGAAGATTATATGCATCTTTCTATTGTTAACATGTTGTTTAACAAGTTTCTTAACTTTTTTGTTTACTGCATTAGAAATTAAACTGTATTTATTTGTTCCATTTATCACAGCTCTATCCTAAGTCAGATGAAATTCTGTCATTACCTTTAGCTTGTCAGAAAGATCTTTAATTTCATTTACAGCTCCATTGTACTTATTAGCTAATTCCCTTAATTCTTCCTGAGTCCGCTCATTCATTTCTTTCAGGTGTGTACATTCATCTTCTGTATTACTTAAACTCCGCTGTAAGACACAATTATTATGCAATAAATAAGAACAAAAGACAGACAATAAACTACCAAACACTGCAGATGATCTATTTTTTCCAAGCAGTTATATATGTGCAGGATGCCAACTAGTCTTATGAGATTTCTTGACCAAGGGAATACAGCAAATAACGATAAAGGAAAAGAAAATAAAGGAAAAGAGAATAACGTGAGATATTATAGGGGCAGAAATCTTGAAGAAAGTGTCCAACACTTTAACTGCAAAACCTCCTTGTAAAAGCTCCTTTTAAAGTGCCCTTTGTACAAGTAGTCAAGCATATGTTTCCATAAATGTTACGGTTTAAACAAGCTCTTACAGTATGTTTTTTACTGCATCTATGTCATTTTCCCATCATGTATGTCCCACACACAGTGATTTCTGTAAGACAGCTTCATGAATTTTGAAATCAGGGAGGAAAGGGAGGAGCTGAAAGAAGAGTTTCTCATTAACTGTGTAATAATCTTAATCCTGTCCAATAAGAGAAATAAACACTACGACTTAATATCCTGCACGTGTCAGAGTACAACAGATACAGAACAGGGATCTAAATAGCAGCAGTTACAACTATTTCAGTAATTCCAGGAGACCAAGCATGAAACTTCAATACCTCCACTTCAGACAATTTTCTGACCACTTCAATTTTCTCCTGAAGGACCCGCCTCAGGGACTCTTTGGCTGTTGTCTCATAGTTGTGTTTGTCTTCCTGTAATGCTATAAGCTCTTTTCGTATACTGTCTTCTGTTTGATTCTGCGCATACAAAAGAATTCAAATATAGAATATAAATTACTATTTTGCTCATTAAATAAATTAGATTGTGATAAAACTGGTTCTATTAAACAATGTTCAGCAATTTCTGACAGATGAGAAAATGTTATGTACAAAACGGCGATCAAAGATTCTTGACATGACTGGGTATAAACAAGCTATTTTCTGAAGTGTATGTATAGTAGCACACATTTAATGGTCAGCTTTGATTCCAGGAAAATTATGGGGCTTTTTTGGGCACTGCTAAGACCATGTCAAGCCTAGGGACATACAGCTGGACAAACCAGGAACCTACAAGGCCCCAGAGGAAAGACCTTAAACAGAAGGAGTTCTTGTAACATAGATAGTTGAGAGGAAATAGAAATAAAATAAAAATTAAAATCCAAGGCAGGCATAGGTGGCCTAAACAACAATCAGAGCAGCACATACTTGTAACTCTGAATATCAGGCAGGACATGGGCAATGAAAACAACCAACAGCCAGTTACTGAGATGCCTTGAAATACAGAGCAGATCTACAGTTTTTGTGCTACTAAGATTATCAAAGCTTCATAGGCTCATTTTGGAAAGTTTATGTTCCAAATGCTTTCCAACAACTAGCCACTTTCAAAATTCTTGAAAAGAGCTGCCTTTCAGTATTCCTAACATGCGCCTATAAGTGAACTACTTACCTTTGAACAAGCCTGTAATTGATTTCCCATAACCTCTAGTCTTGATAGCAGCCTGTCTTCATCTATTAAAGCCTAGAAGAAAAGAAGTATCACCTTAGAATTATCATGTGCTTAATGCAGTGCCAGTAGACTTCTGCTTTAAAGACCTGAATTTTGTTGGAGTACTTACTACTGACAGCTATTTCAAGGTACATAACCACTAAATTGATTAAACATTGTCCTTTGCACAGTTTTAGAGAACCACCATAAAGTTTCTACTATTTCTGCTTTTTTCCCCATAACAGCTAAAATTTATATGGCACTGCACAGTTCAGTCCACAAGGAAAGGAATGCCTGCAGATACCTGCCAACTAGTATCTGAAGCCTCTTGTGTGACAGCAAGTAGTCGCTGAAGGGTTGCCAGCTTCTGTTCCAACATTTGTTCCCGATGTAAGGCTTCCTGTGAAGAGAGCAGGGCACCAGTCACTTCAGCTAGAACAACTCAGGAAATCAGAAGCAACAGAAGAGATCCCAAAACACAACAAAAAAAGCAATGTGAGTAGCAAACACTGTCACTTGTTCAAAACCATGATAAGCCTATTTCATTTTATCCATCCACAAATTTATTTATATAGTTTAATTAGAAAATGCTATCCTATAACCTCAGGTTCCAAAACTCTTCATTTTTCATGCTATGTTGCACATGCCAAGGACACACTGTTACTTTTTCCAAGACTTAAAGACATTTTGTCTTGTCAATAATTTGAGTAACAAAACTGCAGACACCAAAAGGCAGCTTGGCAGCTTCCATGCAATGAGCTGTTCATCCTCAAATGAGGTCACAAAAGAGAAATGCCAAGCAAGAACTCCTATTTTTGTTTGATTTTTGGTTTATGACAGGAAGATAGAAGAGCATCTTCGTTAACTCCAGGATATGGAGAGTGAACAGATTGGTGAGTGAGTATGTTTTTGGCTTCCCCAGAAAGAGCATCTGCATGGGCTGCTTCCTGCTAAGTCAGCAAATACATATAAAGATAGTATCTATCTCAAAAGCCTTGATGTGAACAAATAAAAATTGGCATTATCAAACAAAACCAGGCAAAATAAATCAGTAGAACTTATACACAGTTAAACCTGGACAGAATTTACCAGCATTAAAGCTTTTTTTTCCCAGAAAGCTGATTTCACCATCCTTTCTCAAGAGTTTACTTCTACCTATAAGCACACATTAAACACACCAAACTTAATGTGCTGCCATTTTGCAGTCTTACTCTTCTGAGACATGACACCTTGGGGAAAACACACCTATTAAAACTGACACAGAAGCAGGCACAGAAAGGCTGGTGATACCAGTGAGGAAAAAGAGCTGCCAGCACTGTCCCTTCCTGTGTAGTTTCCAACAGATGCAAGCCACAGAACAAGATCTGCATTTTGAACAAAAATATCCAACCAAACTAAATGCCCTTAAAAGAAAACTTACTTGTAGATACTGTGAAAGCTGAAACAATTCCTGAGAATACATACTGGGAGTGTTAGCAGCAACCTGAAAAACAAGATAAGTAAGAATCAGAATGGTTTTGGATTTTTCATTAAACACAAATAATGCAAAATTCACTTAACTCTAGTCACAAAGGTAAACTTCAGATTATTTAATAATAGCATTTAATAATAGCATATTTAATAATAGCATTTTCCTTCATTTATTGTTCTGTTACTATTTACGCTTTTTTTAATCATAGAACTTTCCAGCTTGGGACTTAGGCCCCACTGTGTTTGTCTGCACAAGTTCTTGAACCACCAACACACCAACGAGTTTAAAGCTTTTGGTACAGCTGAGACTAAACCAACAGAAAAGAAACAAGGGGCACAGAGGTGAAGCCATTCGGCCCAAGGACAAATGCAAATTGTGGGCTTCCAACTCAATGTCATCACACACATTATGATTGCACATTTCCTGGTGTTACCATCATCATCATCTCCCTTTATAAGTATCAATTTCAGATTTAAGGAATACCTGCAATATCTTTGAATAATAAAAAACTTGTCTTCACTTGGAGAGAAGCGAGGTGTT
>VYZQ01038715.1:8498-21981 GCA_013400655.1 Mystacornis crossleyi
TATGTACCTCCCCTGTGCCCTCAGAACCTTGGTCCCTGATACTTTCCCTGCCCCCGTATATAACCTTGGACCCTCCATTCTTCCACGTTTTGGCCCTGGTTCCGCTTCAGATGAGGGGGCTGAAGTAAACCTCTTGTGAAGTTTTACGCAAGGACCCTTCCTGCCTCTTTGCCGTGGATCTGTTGAAGAAGCTGTCCGGTGCATGTGTGTGTGTGTGTGTGCAGTGGCTGCCGAGAGACTTTCTGCTGGAGTAGTTTTGGGAGGTCATAGCACCCCACCAGAACACCCTTGGGAACCCACAAACTGTCTTCATGTTCTCTTTCATATGCCCACAAGAATATCTCAAACACCCTACAACACCCCAACCCAAATACATTTTAGGTGTGGATAGCAGAAATATGTTTTGAGTTCTACTTCTGTGCTAATCATCCTAGACTCCTCTTAGAGTCAGCAGGAGAAATAAAGGCTCTGTATGGAAATTAATAGAATTTTGAACTCTGATCTAAAACCATACTAATTTCCTTGGGAGATTATAATCTATCTATTGCCTGTAAAATAAACCCAGCTCAATTGTGGCCAGAAATGAACCTAACACTGAATATTAGAATGTTTAAGGTCAAGGAAGAGGAGTCCTGCCTCCTCCAAGAGTCTACATTAGCTCTGAAGGTAAAACTTGCTAGGTCCTTTAAGCCTTGCAACACTGAGGAGGACTACATTAGTCTGCCTTCACATAACAAACGATAAAAGCACAATGATGTAAGAAGAGTCCATGTTTTTTCACATCTGCAGTAAGATTTTTTCTTATTAGTTACTTTAAAGTTCATACAGCTTATATCAGCTGTTTTTATTCTAGACTTCTTTGTCTTAAATGTCAATACCATAGAAAACCATTTTGTATTGCTAGAGGGAAACTATAAACAAACTCAGAAGTTCATAGGGCAAACAACTGAAGAATATTCCTGAATTCAGTTAAAATTTTACAGTGTATAACTTCTCAGTGAAACACAGTAAACTGCCATAACTAATTAATCAGAAGATTTTCTTCAGGCTGTTCAAACTCACACCAGAAATACGTATTTGACTGTCATATTGTATATGTTAATATTTTACCCACATAGGGTTAGAGTGGATTTCTCCACATTCATCAAATACACTACACTGAAATGTTGGCAGTTTGAGTCTGCTTGTAACTGTAACATATTTGATAAGCCTCCTTATATATAGGTTAAAAAATAAGGGGAAAATCCATTTCAATTTAATTTAATCATTATGAATGACTTTACCATCAAAAGTTTGTAATAGTCTACTACTGTCTTACTACTTGTAAGGCCTTAGTGCTAAACATGGTCTGAGGAATCCAGAGCTCTGAGATATTACTGCCACATCACTACTGTCTGCAGGTGGAGCTAAGAAAAAAATAGGTGTGGTGGAGGACAGAAACCACTGAGACTTCTAAGAGTTCCAAGATTCAGTAGTAAAGGAGATGATGAAAGTGCAGCTTAGTAAGACCAGGACAAGCAACACAGAAGGGCACAGTGAACCTTGCATTGGAGAACTATGAAATGATTCCACCGAACTGCTATTAAACACGATCAGTCTAATCCTATCTCCACAAATATGTGGGTGTATTTATTCTGTACAATGAGACATAGAATTTATTATGCTTTTTTATGATCTAGAATGACTAAAATTTACAGCCGTCTACTGTACACAACATGGGACTGTAACATTTTGGGCACAGAAATAGTCAACTGGGTTCATACATTTTGCTCATGTAAATATTGCTTCAGGACTGACGTAGCTGTGAATCTCAGTGTTCACCTAAAATTCCATCAGCTCAGTGGGTTCTAGGCTTACGCACATATATGTAGGAAAATATATGCTATGTACACATTTAAATCACACAATAGATGAAGTCGATGTGATGAAATATTTTCATAATCTTGTAATAAAAGGATGCACATACAACATTTTCAACATTATAAACTATCAAATTTACATGTTCATCTTCACAACAGAAAAGTGCAAAGTTGTGCACCTTGGAGAGAATGACCATCTGCCCAAGAACAGCATGAAAACAAAAATGGCTGAAAAAATAGTTTAGCTGAAAAGGACCTCAGTATTACTGCAGACACCAAGCTAAGGGTAAGCCCAAAGCAAGACTTTCATTGCAGATTCAGTACCTAGTGGGCTACACTAGGAGAAGAACCAAGAAGCTGAGTGTAACCATTATCCCATTGTTGTTATTATCTCGTCTTGGCTCGGGGGAGGTTACATTTGAAATACTGGACCCAGTTATATTTTACTTGGCCCCGTGGCAAAAATGTCTGAAAAAAAAAATGTTGAGCAATTGAGCAGGTCCCAGTGGACTACCACCAAGATGGTGAGAGAAGTAGAGCATGACCTATGAATGAGGTCAGACTGAGGGAACTGGATTCATTTAGCCTGGTAGAGAGGAGCCTGATGATCTAATAATTCTTTGGAGGGGAGTTTCAAAGAAAGCAGATTCAAATCCTTCCCAGTAGTTTCAGATGGGGTAGCAGAGTTGTTTTGAGGGAGAGATTAGATACCAGGAAAAACCGTTTAGCTTTATTAAAAAGCTTGGCAGAAAGTTTATCATTGTAAAATATTGTCCAGAGGGGATGCATTAAAAACCATGTCTATGGATTTTTCATGCTTCAAATCTGACTGATCTGGCTTTGTCTTGATGATAATCCTGTTTTGAGAAGGATAATGAACAAGGCATCTCTAGAATCTGCTTCAAGTAAGCATTTCTGGTTTTCTGTCTTGCGTAGATGATAAATTTTGAGAACAGCATAGCCCAATTACTTGAATTCATTAGATTTTAAACTTTATTTTATTATTTCACTATTGTGAAATCACTTTCTCAAGATAGAAGCAACATTAGGGAACCCTTTTTTATATTCTTATTTTTCAATTACAAATAGCATTATTCTGTTTCTTTACTTAGCATTAGGTAAAGCTGAGGAGAAATATTTGGGAGGTTATTTTTTCTCAGTCCACCTGAGCCCCACAAGTATTTTTAAAGCTTAGTTTTAAAATCTCATAGTTCATCCAAACAGAATGAATGGACACAAAATTGAAATGACAAATGGAAGTAGCCTGGTCATCACTTTTAACACTAAACTATCACAGAGCTACCACATATATGGCTGCTTTGTTCCTGACTTTTTAAGTGACACAAATATCCTCTTTTGATCCATCACTTCTTAACCTAACTTCCAATACATAAATACATGTTTGTATGAGTAATTTTCATGATTGGGAAGGAAGAAATCATAACAACATCTCCTTTGGAAGCACTTTATCCTTTGATTAGGTTTCTATGTATTTATTTGGAATAGCATAAATCTAATAGCTTTGTTATATGTATTGAATCATGCTCTCTGCTAGGCTCAAGAAGTGCAGTGGAAAATTAGACTGAAATGTGGCTTCCCTCAAAAATGCAAAATTTTAGTCTGTACAGATAATTCAATAAGATTTTTATTTTATTTTAACCTAAAAATGCTTTATAACAAATATGGAAGAACATGAATGAATTGAGTGCACCGAACATGAAGAACCTTGGATGCATAACCGAGGGTCATACAGTCCCTTCAAATATAAATTCATCTATGATGAACCATCTGGTTTTCTTATCTTCAATTAAAAAAATCAATTTAGTCAGCTACCCATCTGAATTCTCAGTATACCAAATCCAGCTACAGACTAAGTCTTCTCTATTGATATTTATGAATTGCACTTCAAAACAGAGGCTTGCGTTTTAGTCATCTACAACTTAGCTAATAAATATGCAGGGAATAAAAAAATACTAACACAGAAATATAACTAGTGTGATATACTTATTTAGATTTAGAGGTAAAGATCCCAAGGCAAAAGTCTAGCTTTTACCTTTCTCATTTAAATTATTATTGAGTTCAAATTCAAACCTTTCCAGAAAATGGGAAACAAACAAAAACTGCCAAGTCAGAATAAATCTTTAGTCAAAATCTTACTGGCACCAAAAGATGATTTGAAATTTCAGACAACTTACAGCAAAGACAGACATTAAAATTCTGAGAATTTCAGAGGGAACATGAAGTCTTGACACCATCTTTTTCATGGAATATTTCATATGTAGTTCAGTCACACAACTTGAAAGGCTATCTAATCTGGATCAGAAATGCCATAGGAATCCCACATTGAGGCCATCTGTGACTAACAGTGTAGGAGGGACCATGATTTTGACCTTGTACACCCAGAACAAGGATAGAATGCTACAGGCGGTAGGGAAAAATGAAGAGGTTATGTTTAAGGGCATGACGATATTATTCTTTCTTGATGTAGGTCCAACCTCAGTTAAAAGAAGAGAACTGAATGAGAATTAAAAGGCTTCCTTGAAAGGAGAGGTTATGGTCACAGTGCTCTCTCTTGCAAACTGAGAGTAACTTTTAATAACTGCACACTGGCTGAGTAAAGTGGCAGCAAATAAGCTTTTGTACAAAGTCAGAAAAGAAAGCACCTAGGAAGACCCTGAAAGTAAAGACTGTGGAGAATGAATACATTTATGTTTGGGCCTGCTTGCATCTCTAGTTTTACATGGTCTTCAAACATCACATGGTCTGTTGTAAGCTTTATTCAGAATGTCCTGCTAAGTCTACAGCCACTGCAGTCTTAAACAAGAAGGTAAAGGTCATATGTTAAATACATAGTGTCTACTTTGGTAGATATTATCCTTTAAAGCTAGTATTAGTGTTGGAATTTGGAGTGCCTTCTTGATCTATGTATATTAATAGGAAATAGAGACAAATTGTTTTGTTGCTTTGTCTTTTTTAGCCAAATAACTGATTAGAAGTCTACTATATTTATAATGTATTTATAAATTTTTCTTCTTTTATGAAAAGCTGAAGAAAAAAACCCCACCTCTCCACAGTTACACAACTTTCTTCCTCTCCAAATGTCAAGCAAGTATTGGTTTTATGCCAATTTCAGTTGTTCATAAGATTCTTTTTATTGCCCTTACTAGCTCTGAAGATTATCATGTTAATGAGTGTTTCATATTTGTTATTTTTCTCCAAATTATTAATAATATTTCTATTTTTCCAGTAGATATAATAATATTTGTAATGGTTTACAGTGAACTTATATAATATAAATATTTTAGACATTTCTTTTCTTGAAACAATTGCATATAAATTCCAAAACCTACAGGCCTCTTTTCTGATGCAAAGGCATCTCAAACTCATGTTTATTTTGCTACTTATTATTCCATCAACACCTGCCAAAACTGTGGGTTTTTTGCAAGTTTTTAATGCTTCCAAGTTAATATCTAAATTTTGTATTCTTTCTTTTGTTGTTTTGGGTTTTTATTCCCCCAATGGAAGCCCATGTTTAAATTTATATATATTTATTTTTGGTTGTGTTTTGGTCTCCTTAGATTAAATTTTCATATTTTACCTTACCTGCAGAAGACCTCAGCAGTACAATTTTTTTTCTTTTCCAGAGACTTTTTAGTTCATACTCTTTTTGCCATCAAATATTACTTTAATTAAAATTGAGAGCTAGATATGAGGTATGGCAAGCTATTTAAGTACAATTATGCTGTAATTACAGAGAATCATATTTTATCCAGAGACTAGAGGAAAATAGAAAATAAAGGGGTTTAGATATTTTCTAATGATACTTTACTCTGTAGACAATAAACAGCTACATGGCAGTAGAAAAGCAAGCGAATATCCTGATTTAACCAAATTTAGAAATATATCCTTCGAGAAAAGGCAAGTTACAAACTACCTTTCCCCTCCCACCAGGTTCGGGAAAAAATAAACTTTCTTCCTCGAAGGAAAGTGAAAGACATAAAACTATTTATTTAACAAACACACAGGTAAAGGATAATAATGCTAAATAGTAAAACCTCTCACTGTGGAGAGAAACCTGAAAGATTTTTAAGTCCTTCTGTGGGTGTGGTCACTCTCCTCTCCCGGATCAGAGCCAGATCGGAGTGAGGGCTCCCCCTCAAAGCCGGTGGAAAGTCCTGTGGTGAGGTTCTGGTGTTCTGATGTTCTGAACAAGTCCAGAAGAAAAGAAAAAAAAGAAGCCAAAGTCTCAGGGAAAAAAAAAAAAATCAATTTCCGTCTCTCTCTCTCCCCGAAGAAACAGAGCCAGGAAATAAAAAAAAAAAAACCTGAAAAGCTGGAAGAGTGCTTCCTGGTCCTCCACACCAGCAGCCGCTAATCTCTGTCCTTGAAGTACAAAAACTGTTTTGAAAAGCTAGCTCGGTTTAGCTTGGATTCCATTTAAAGGCACAGAAAGGCACAGGAATTATGTCGGGTATAGACTGGTGATAGGGGATATAACAGCATAAAGTCACCCCTCTACAGCGAATTATAAAGTACTGTCTATTTTTAAAAGGAAAAGCTATTGAAGTCTGCATTAAATATATTTGCTGCATATATTGACAGGAGTGTCCAAGAGGATTATTCTTTCATATTTAACCAAGAATAACAGGAATAGTCTTCTCTTTTGAATTTTATTTCTTTTAATACTAAGTAGAGGTGTGTGGTAGGTTGAAACTTGGTTGGGTGGATAAGTTGCTAACCCAGTGAGAGGGCTAGTAATGCCTCTGCAATCGGATATTTAAAGGGAGGCAAGCGTAGGAAATTCCTCTTTGGTTCTTGCCTCAAGGGGCAAGGGGTGGCTGGAGGCAGAGGGCCCCTGGGCGCAGCAGCGGCACGGGGTTGACCCTTCCTCCCCCAGGGAGAGCTGTCCTGGCTCCACAGGCAGTGTATAACCGAGACTGCGTGGCCGAGGTGGTCTGAAGCCACCGAGACCTCACATAGAGCTGGAGGGGCCGGAGGGGCATCCCTGCATCCAGCACAGCTCGCGCCAGACCGAAGAAACACCACACACCACAGCTGACAAGGACACCTTTTCTTTCAAGTCAGCGAGGAAGAAAGAGAAAGTAAAGTCACATGAACATGGTGACCCCAAGGTCAGAAACAGAGGGGAAAGGTGAGGCCAGTGGGATGGAAGCTAACTGAAGCAGGAAAAGAAGGCAGTTGCACTTTTGGCGCAGAGCTTAAAAGTGCTTCTTGAAAAGCTGTAGAAAAACTTTAATCCATTTGAAAAAACTTGGGGGGATGGGACATTCTTGCGAAGCCTGTGACTTCAAAGAAAGGCCCATGCCAGGCCATATAGAAGTTGTGAGAAGCTGTTAGAGATTCAAAGCAGAGAACCTTTGCTTTCAGGCTGAGATAACTCCTCCTTAAAAGACTAAAACCCCATGGTTTTTTCAGTGGCCCGTGACTTGGCAGTGTGGAAATACTGCGGAAGATTCATGGGAGAAATACCTTTTTCACTTCAACAGATTGTTTTCTGGGCGAATTGTTGGTT
The DNA here is from genome assembly GCA_013400655.1 of Mystacornis crossleyi. Lineage (NCBI taxonomy): Eukaryota > Metazoa > Chordata > Aves > Passeriformes > Timaliidae > Mystacornis > Mystacornis crossleyi. The sequence goes on from VYZQ01038715.1 coordinate 15,891, forward strand.
TGTGAAAATTTTATGGCACAGCAGAAGAACCTCTTTTCCTTAAGCATAAAGACTCTTAAAAAGGTGCAACTCTGACCAAAATCCCATGTTTTGTTTTGTTTTGACTTGTGAGAGGTTTGTAGTAAAGAAGGAGGCACTGGGAAAGAAAGGTGTTTAAAGGTTTGCTTTAATTCTTACCATTTATTTTTTCAGTTTTCATTCTGTTAGTAATAAATTTCTCTTTATATTGCAACTGTTGAAGTGTGGACCTTGTTTTGCCCCAAAGTTCCTTTACGTTTTCCTCAATAAATCCGTATTCCCCTTATGCCTATAACTGGATTTCATGTGTTTGGCGTTTAAACCAGTGTCAAACCACGACAAGGTGATTATTTATTTCCAATGAATATGGAATGCACAGAAGCATAAGAACAACCCTACAAATACTAAAAATGGGACTAAGACACAATCAGTATGAAACTAACAATGTTTTCTTGTACTACCATTGATTTTTAATTAGAATACATGTGATAGAAGAAACTTTACAGAAAAGAATAACACAGTGATGTTCACTAATAAGGTAGAAGCCAGGAAAAATCCACTGAGAAATTACCACATGACAAAATGCCTCTAACTTGGAAATGATGCTGAATATTTCAACGGAGTGCTCACATTATTGTTATCCATGGGACAATTACTTTGTTCCCTGGCTGATGGTTCAACCATATGGTCATTTCAGCTGTTTGTAATCAAGTAAATATGTCTTTTATACCAGAAATTCATCAAGCAGACTTGATTTGAGACTTTTACCATTTTAGTCTTAATAAGACAACTCTTCTTTTTAATTTCCTTTCATTATAGAAAATCTAGAACAGATTATAAATCCCCATAAAAGACAAAAATAAATCACCCGGTATTTCTTACGATAACCTCCTGAAAATAAATGGGGGAACACCTCTTTTGAAAGCTGTTGCATATACAAAGCCTTATTAATTCATTCCCTGAAATTAATTCCTTTAATCTAATATCATATTAATTCCAGTCATTACAACAATTTTTAAAAGGAAGAAACATTATTAAAAAGGTAAAATTCTAATTTCATTCAAAAAACATTAAATTAATTTTAAGCCCAAGAGCCAGACTTTTCTTTTTCTCCTCTATGAGGTCTTTCATTAATTTTGAATCAAAAACATTCTATAAGGGTGCATTATAATAACTCATACTTTAATAAGAAAATCTCATTTTAAATAATTTTCTCTTTAAATTCTCTGGGCAATGAACCTGCTTCTTGGTAAGAGACTAAAGTCAAAGCTCTTTTTACTTAATGGAAAATTTAAGTCTGTGACAGAACCTAGAATGAATTCCATTTACTTTGACATTTAAGTTACACATGCTGATGAAACAACAAAGAATGCACCTTTGAAAATTAAGTCCAGAAATACTAATTTTAATTGATTCAAAGAAAATGAAATAATTAGAGGTGGTTTAAAGTTTTAACTCATATATTAGTATAATGTACCAACATGTCCTTAGCTCTTTTTAATCGTGATTAATTTTGAAATATGCTGTTGAAGGATATACATTGTAAAGGATATTTTCTTTTGATGAGGAGTATTTATCTAGGAATCGAAATATACTGCATGGTTGTTAGTCTTCCAGGAGATGAAATGCTGGCCAAACCTTGGCTGTTGCAAGCTTAAATTAAAAAAAAAAAAAGGTTTGTTATCAATTACTTACAGACTATGTAGAGAGCAAAAGTTTAGGCTGTCTTGTGTTATCTATGTATTAATGGCACAGAAACATTAAAAAATTTCTATAATGAAAGTTTGAGTAATTTCCTTCTTTTCAAGAATTATCAGATGATCAGGACTATGCTTTCTTTAATTTCTGGCGATGTTCTGCACTGTCAGCACACAGCATCTCTGATAAAAATTTTCCTTCCACATATCACCATACAATTACTACAGAGAAATCTTACTAGTTTATTTCTATCTCTATTTTGATCTAATTAGAAGGATAAAAAGTAAAATTACAGACATAGTTAAAACCTATTTTACATCATTAGAGCCTGAGCACTTTACTCCAAAATATGTTGAGAAGAATGGAATATACTATAGAATATGGAATAACAACCTGAAAAATGGAATATAAATCCTAGTATGAAAAAGTTTTAGCTGAGTATAGAATGGGAAAAACTTTGATTATATTTAATTACGTCCTATTTTGGACTATGTCAGTGTTTCAGTGTATACCCAGACTAACTGGGTTCTGGTGATGATTTTTTTTTACTCCTTGAGGCAAATTAAATGCATAATTGTGCTTAAATATAAAGAGATTTAATGAGCAATCATAAAATGGTTTGGGTTGGAGGGGACCAATAATAATTCAGTCTAAACCTCTTGCCATGGGCAGTGACATATCACTAGATCAGGTTGCTTAATGCTCTCTCCAGCTTGGCCTTGAACTCTTTCAGTGATGGGGCATCCCCAACTTCTTTGGACAACCTGGTGTTAGAGTGTTTCTCCATCCTCATTGTAAAAAAACTTACTCCTTATTTCCAGTCTAAGTCTACCCCCTTTCAGTTTAAAACCACCACCCACTGTCCTAATTCAACAGGCCGTATTTAAAAGCCTGTCCTCATCTTCCTCATAAGCCCCCTTTAAGTATCAGGAACCCCCCATAAGGTCTCCCCAGCACCTTCTCTTCTCCAGGTTGAACAACCCATGGCCTTTCTTCATAGGAGAGGTGTTCCAGTACTCACTAATCTTTTTGTGGCCCTTACCCACATGGAGGACCTTGCAGTCGTCTTTCTTGAACTTTACAAAGGCTTTGGACAGAATCCTACCTCCACAAATGGCTCTTCAAGGAGTCTGGAAAGATACATAATGAGCCAATTACTTTACCCTTTCAGCAAGACAGACCTCATGGACAACATCATCAGGTTGATGCTGATTCCATTCCCCAGCACCAATTCTGTTTACCAGAACGAGGCCCTGAGCACTTTTATTCCATGATTGTCCCACAAAAATACTTCAGAATTTCTTACCTCATCAGCAAACTTCATTCTCTTATATGGAGTGAAGATTTATATATATATATATATATATGTGTGTATATATATCTCTTCCATCATCTCGCCTTCTTGTCCTTCATGCCATATAATTCCTTGGTCACAAATTACTGCAGAACCACTACAGTGTGAATGTTCACTTCAATTACTAAAAATACAGCTTTCCTAAGCACATATAAGAATTTTTCTTAGGTACAATATTTCCAAAAGAATCAACTAAAGCATTAAAAGCACTTTTACACACTTACTAAAAAATAAATAAAAATCACAGTGCTATTTAAAAATCATTGAACTGCATAAATATACATTTGCTAATTTTCTCTGGAGCTCTTCTCTAAAGGGTAGAACTTTAAAATGTCTGGTTTAATCTCGGGTGTTCCTTCAAAACTCATCTAGTAAAGTATGTCAGGTAACCAGTACCACTTAGTAGTCCAACCTTGAGATAGTAAGGGCGTACATAGGCCTCAAAATAGGTACATTTGGAAAGGACTGGTCAGAAGAAAAGATAGATCACATTGAAGAATTTATTAGAAACAAATTCAACATCCTAATTTCTTTTTTTCAAATATGTCTCTCAAATTCCTTGGTTAATGGAAACATATTTCCAGGCTATGATTCATCTAAAGTTTTTAGGTATCTGTTTCATATTAACATAAAGAACTTTTCTAATTTCAAATTTATTTTTATTGGTTATGAAGGAAATTTTTGCTGAGTAGCACAGGCTTAGATATTTATTATTTCAAACTCAAACTCAGTCCTAAATTATCAGTCTGAGACTTGAACAGAAGAGTTCCTGTATAGTGAGTACCCTAACAGTTGATAATTCAATGGTAACCTTTCTTTTTCATAAGCTCTTCCACCCTAGATCTGGGAAAATTCAGCTGATGTGATCACTGTGATCAATATTATGCATATTTCAGCACATAGATGCTTACTGAAACATTCCTCATTAGTTCTATCAGACTCCATTACCAACTACTGCATGAAGAGTGGAAGTTCAATTCACTCAGCTAATCCTCTCCACCTGTACACTCTGTCAACTTTTCATTTGTGAATTAATTCAAACTGTCTTGGGGCTGGAAAAGAACTCCAGGCACACACATAATACAGAGCATGTTTCTGTACAAAAGCACAAAGCCATAGATGCCTCCTCTTTCTTCTGTATACTACTAGACAGATCTCTCTATTTTTTTTTTACCTCTGACAAGATTAAATGGGTAGGAGTAGAAATAATTGATCAATAATTCAGTTAGGAAAAAGAAATTGTTTTTCTTCATTCTGACTTTACCTCTTTGAAATAGTTGATATTATAGCACACAATCTGCCGCAGGATAGCTTAGGATCTTTGCATGGTGTTCTAAGATAACAAGTACAGATAAGTCACTGTAATCTGTTGTGGGTTGTGGAGGATTTTTTTAAATTTTGATTTTTTTTTTTGTTTGTTTCACTTATTTATTCAATTCAATGAGAATTAGAAATGAACTAAACTTTGTGTGGGTGCTTGTAACTACACGTTAGTTTTCTACACCTCCCCTCCTCTTCCCATGAATAACTTCTGAACCTGTGCAATTTCTGCCAAGTTTCACAAAGGTCTCTCAACCAGCCGAGGCAAACCAAGTTAGCTGATGAACACTGCAGGAAGTATATAACTGAAATTTATAGTTAGTCTTAGCTGTAGTGTTCACAGAGTGCCGAGTTTTGAGGTTAAAATTCAAAAGCTCATCTATTGCTTATTTACTCATTTTATAATTATAATGATAGAAAGAAGCTTTACAATTTTTGTTCTTTTTAATTTTGTTTACCAAAAAGAGCTAGTTAGAAGAAATATTATTTCTCTAAAAGGTCTAATAATCAAATACGTTCTTATCAATTTACAAGTCATAAGAATGCGTAATTTCTTTCATTTGTTTCTTTGTTCCACCAAAGCTAGCTTTCATAAAATTTGCCTTTCCCTTTTTTATTCCCTGCTTTCTTCTCCTATGATGTTTTTTACTAATTCCAAACAGACTTGAAGATAAGAGTTTTACATAGACCAACAGCCCTTGAAATTTTGTGACTTGTAGAAAAAAACAGCACAAATTATTGTCTTATGAATAAAAAACTGCTGCTTATCCAAAGAATCGTGCTTTATAGTTTGACAGGACCTATGAGTGCAGAAGAGACCATGGCTGGCCGGTCATTACAAGCATAATCCTGGATAAGTGACAGTAGACTGAGCACGTGTTGTTCCTATTTCTCTTCTTTACTGGAAACATGTAACTCGGAGGCAAGCTTGGTTAGTTCAGTACTCAATCAACAATCTAATTGTTGTATTTTTAAGTCAGCTAATTCAAAGACTTTATCATTTCACTATTCTCAGATAAAGATATATATCACTGTGAGACTCGTTTAAATCATATCCTGAAGCACTTAGAACATTATTGAAACTTTTGGGTTAAGTGGATTGGTATATTACTTAAGAAGTCTTTGGAGATTTGAATAGGGCAAGTTCCTCTTCTTTCATGGAACTATGCAAACTTCACTGAACTTTTCTTTTTTCCTGAGAAACAGACATTTTATGAGCAAGGAAGAACTAAAGGATAAATTCCATTTTAGGTAATGATATTTTAAAGAGCTTAGAGATCACATGAATATATCTAAAGTCTGTAACAAAATCTGAATGCATAGGATTTTCTCATTGAAATAAATAAGACATAAGTATTTTAAGACTGTTGTAAGACTATTGTAAGCAAATGCTGTAATCACGATGATCAAACGTTACAGGATCAAGTTGAAATATTTCCTTTTGCCAGTTTTTGTTCTAAGCAATTTGTTGTCCCTCAAATATGAAACACTCATTAGTAGGTCATCATCAGGTAAGCATTGTTGATCTATACATGTGTCCTGGGTTACAATGTATTCTATTACCATTTTCATGAGCTGTTGAAACCAGGTGTAGCAATGTTTCTTTCCTCCTCCCTCTGGACTATTTTCTGTTAATGGTCCCAACAATTCTTTGTGCATGACTCATAGATAACTCACTCCTGGACTATCTCCTGTTAATGG
>VYZQ01038716.1:9131-20117 GCA_013400655.1 Mystacornis crossleyi
TTTGTTGCTGCTGAGTTTAAAACTAAGATGAGACTGGGCTGATATGTTAAAAAATAAAAGCTATTTTTTGATGCTATTCACTCCTACAGAAGGCCTTTTTGTTTAAGAGATGACATTAAGATCTTAGTTTTCATCGCTTTTATGCATACATGACTTGTCAAAGAAAATTGTGACTGTGCTATTACCTGTGCCTTTCCAGTGCTCTGTAGGGGTGGGATTATGCAAACTGAGTCTGTAAGAAGCCTGTGATTTCTTCAGGGGGACCTGCAGCTCCAGCTTTCCAGAGCTGCACAATCAGACATAATGAAATACCAAAATATTGCAATATGGAAATGAATTCACAAACAAGCACAGCCCCCCAAAGCTGCCCCGTCACTCCCAAGTACAAGGGGTGAGGAGATTTTCTGAGCCAAGAGAAATCCTGTGCTTGTTTTCAGGGAGAGTGGAAAGGAGGAACATCAGTTAAAACAACTCCACTTCTTCCTGCTCTTACAGGGATCTCTGCTGACCAATACAGATACAATGATTTTCTCCATCACAGGGTGGCTTGTCTGGGAATGGAGGGCAAGGCAGTATTCACTTACATGTAAATGAATCTCAACTTTCTTGAGAATTTTCACATAAAAATGAAAAATGCACATATATTAGTAAATTGCTAGCAGGAGGAGACCAGGTTGCCTCAGCAGTAGATTTTCTACAATATACAAAGACAGTATCCAAAAGAAGAAAGAACTGATAAATTGATTCCTGTACTTTTTTTTTTTTTAATTATTATTTATGAGAGAGAATTTACTTTCTGGCAGCCTGGGTCCTCAATTTTCTCCTTTTCAGAGGACTGTGATGAAGGCTTCTTTTTACAGATGTAACCAAGTTGCTTATCGCAAACATCATTTGCCCAGTATCCATCCTAGAATAGCAGGGAGAAGGAACAAATGTCAAAAAAGGGCGCTCATAAGCATAACTAGTGCTTTTTCTCTTTCTTCACGAGGCCAACTGGAGTTTTATTAAAACAATTAGACAAATTTGTAATGCTGTTTTGAGGTGAAAGAAGAAAATTAACATTTTGAGGTCTCAGCATTACTTCCTACCATAACTTTTAAATGAAAGGGTTTGTAAAGATCCATCTCATCTAGGGCTAATGGATCTGCTTTTGGAGCAGGATTATTACACTACACTTCTGGAAAAAAGATGAATTAACTGAACCAATGCACATCTGATAGGGTTGCAGTAAATCTAACTATTTTATCCATCAAAGAATCTGAATATGACTACTTAAAAAAAAAAAGGCTGATTTAAGAAGAGCTTTCCCCTCTCCCCTCCCCCCATAAAATCTGGTGTTGGATCAATTCTTTTGGTGCCTAATACTGGCAAACATTAACATAATTCTATGATATAAAAGTTCTCTCAATAATAGCATGTATTTCACACCAGCATTTTCAACTTGTTTCTTGCAAAATTCATGACACATTTTGTGTGTGCATGTGTGTGCATGCACATGCAGGTAAATGTATCAAACAACCACGTCTTGCAAGAAAATAAAGTTTGTGAATGAAGCAGTCAGAAATACTATAGAATTTTACGTTAGGTTTTTGGCAGGCAGATGACAGCTGAAGAAACATGCCCTAGTGCCAGGTGTCTGCACCTTGATGCCGTGTCTGAGTCCCCTCAGAGGGACATTGTTGTCTATCTGATTGGAATATGAGTTATGCAAATAGCACCTCTGGTATCCACACAGGGTATTAACTAGTTCATCCCCATTCCTCTCCCAGAGCTTAAACTTTGCTAAAACCAAGGGAAAGAATTTAATGTAAAATTTCTGGATCAAACTTTTCACCAGACAAGAAATTTTAGAAGGGAGTACTAGGAAAATGCTTCATCCTTTTCTGATGTCTCCTGATCTCTGAACTTCTCCTGTGGTCGATACCAAATTCTGGAGCAAAACTATTTCAAGGTAATATAACGAATGATACCTTAATAAGCACATTAGTAAGTGATTTTGGGTTGAAGCAGAGATTAATTTGCATTACTGTAAAATGAGTGCATGTTATACCTGCCCCTTCATAGTGACGCAGTCCTCCAGACTGTTTGTGTAGGTGGGATGCCTGCGCTGCCATTTGGTGAACCTCACAGGAGTCCCATCACTCCACTCGAAGTAGAAGTGAGCCTTCAGGTCATTCAGACCCAGCCACAGCTCTTCTGTTGGCTCTGAAGCATGACAAGAAATAGATTTGGTTACTGTCCACTGTGCAGTGAACATTTCCACACGCAGAACAAGCAGTGACTGATAAATTTGGCATGTGGTACAAAAGAGGTGGTCTTCATGCTTTTATAAAAATGCTGTTTCCTCTCAGATCTCTACAAGAGATGTGTTGTGGAAAAAACATCAGATTCCATTCAGAAATACTGATTTTAATAAACATAAGGCTCTTTACAGCTGGCAGAAGATTTTTGCAAACTTCCTGTGATTCAGAACAACAAAATGGTCCTGAGCATGAAGACATTGAGTGGCTGTGAGTGTCCCACCTCTCAGGAGATCATACTGAGTCCACGCCGTGAAGACACCTTCCAGTACGTTGGAGGACAGGTGGTGGCCCATCAGGTGTGTTCACCAAGGCCAGCATCCGCAATAAGTGCCAGGACTGGTTGCCACAGATCCAAGGAGAATCAGAATTGAAAAGATATTGTTTTCTTAGAAGGATATGTAGCAAGAGGTTAGCATCAGCAAGAGGTTTGAATCTCAGCTAGAAGTTTATCTTCTAAGTTTGTAGCTCAGTTCTAAAGCCTTGAACATAGAATATAGGTGCCAAAAGTGCAATCATTAGAGATTTTTATGTGTCTCTGGAAAGAATACCTTTTTTTTCTTTTGTCTCCTCCTTTATAATGTTTTGCAATGTGGATTATTTCTTGATAAACATAGATATGGTTCTGTATTTATGCAACAGCAACAACATAAAAGAGCATGGTAAGTTGATTCAGTCTTTCACTTGTGAAATGTCAGAGAAAGCATTAATATTTAATTTGAAGTTCAGCTTTTATGTCACAGATAGAGCAAACACAACACAGGCCTACATATATACTCACTGTAATCAAGCTGTGACACCAGAAAGCTGTATTCAGCAATGTTGTGGACACTTGCCAAATCTCCATCTTGTTTTTTACACGAAGACAGAGCATCTTCCCATGTTTTGGGGTCCCGGTGAATGCTGTAGCAGTGACCTGCGTATGGCCGCCAGCCATCTGTGCACTGAACAGGCCTCAATTCCCCTAAAATCAGAACATAATTTTTCAGAACAAGAGGAAAAAAAAGGACACTAGGATGAGGTCTCTTGAGTACTCTTTACAAAAATGGGACTATATGAATAAACATAAAGCTCTAGTTGGCAATGCAAAATACATTCAAATTAAAAGGAAATATCATTAAGGTTCAGTATGCTAAATGTGTAAATAGAATGAAGTATCCTTCAACAGACAACTACTGAAAAATAACCACATTGTGTCAGAAATGCAATTTGAAATAATGATCTGTGAGGAAAGAGGGGCCAAAGCTGACATTAGCCTCTCCTCTCTTTGTCCCCCACAGCCACTTGGTCTCGTGCTGCCTGCGGTGGCTCACAATGGGCTCTGCTTGCTGGTCTATGGCTTCTTGCAAACAAATATATTTTTCAGGTATGGAAAAGCATGAAACAATTCTTTGATAACTTCAGGTCAGCAAACCTTGCCAATTAGTGGAGATTGCATATTCTCTCAGTGGCTTTTTTGTAACTTAAATTCTTAAAAATATACCTCAATCTTGCTTTAAAAATAGAATCCTGCCTTTATTTTTGAGGTTAATAATGAAATAAAGATTCTCTGAAATTGTTTCTCTACGTTCTTTATTATGACTCATTCTTTAAAAATAGGTTTTACAACATTCCCATGTGACGGTCTTCAGCGGACCCCTCTTGCCTGGGGCATGCTCGTAGCCACACTGGTGTGTTGTGGTGGCCCACAGATGCAACAAGGTCTGTGTCAGTGTTGCTGCTCCTGCTCTGCTCACGTGAAGGCAATGCATTGCTAACTGCTGACATCAGACAGAGGAGGATTTTGTTTCATGAATATACAAGTAACTGCAATTATTCATTTGGAGCACATGCGAATAATATTTCTACCATATTTATGCAAATATGTCTTTTGGCACTGGTTACCATGACAGAGCAGTTACTATCTGTCTTGAAGAATGAATGACAGAGTGATGGAACAAAATAGTAATATTCTCCTATGAATGTTTAATACACAAAAGGAGGAAAAGGGCAGGATATAAAAGTCTATGTGTCATGTATAGCTATGTTTTTCGGAGGTTTCTAACATCTTGGTTGAAAAATAATGTTGCGTACAAGTTCTGTCTAGAAGTCAGGAAAAGCCTTTGTTTTTATTTGACTAACCTACCTTTGGGCATAATGTCAGGCTTTGAACTGAAGATTCGCTTTTTACAAATGTAGCCTAGTCTCTGGTTGCATGCTTGGTTTTCCCATTTAGCATTCCTTCTGGGATTCAGCACTCCACAGATTTTCCCAGGGAGTAGGAAAGGGCTTCCTTTAAGTAAGAGAGAAAATAGAATCTCACAGCAGGAAATTACTAAAAAATATTAACAGAAACATCCTATTACCAGTGGAAATATCTGATTTTTATGATTCCTTGAATGATAAATAGGAAGAAGCCCTCCACTGCAGGATAACTGCCTTGTAGTTTATAGGATGCTACCTTTAGTCAATGCATTGAGAGTGAAATAATGATCCTCCATTGATTTTATTATTAGAGTAGTCCTGGGAAATGTCTAATTCCTTTCCTGACATCCTGATGCTCACAGGAAGAACAGCTGAAACTGGATCTTTATCTTGTGTCAAAAACTTTCAAGCTTTAGAATACTGAGTTTTAAATTATATATCCTTCCAGTATATTTCAAGAGTTTTACAGTTCTACTTTCCTATGAAATAGCTTTTTTCTTTTCTGTTGCAGTGTGTACAAACCTCTGTAAGCTGCAAAGAAAATTTTCTGATACAGAATTTCTGGAAACTTAGAGGTGAATTTAATTATTCCTTTCACACCTTGTAACTTTTCCAAATCAGGAGACAGCTTAGAATACTCAAGGCACAAAGTAAACACAAAACCAGAAAAACCCAAGCAGCAAAGAGAAGAATTCACTATGTATGAGGAACACCACAAACCTACCCCTTTTCTCTTCTTTGAGTGGCCCAGTGCAATTTTGCATACACTGTTGAGGAATAAGATGGATCCCTAAGCTTCTCAACAGTATTTAGAATTTCTCGAAACAACATAGTGCCATTATTTGCTAAATATTTTTCTACCTTTGGAAGATCTGACTTATATTCACACTTGTGGACAACATGCTATGGAAAATTCTGATCTTTGATGTGTAGGGTTAAGTATCACTCCAAATGACACTCTGTTTTCATAAACAAGCTCTCTGTTTAGATAAAAAAATAGAATAGTATGCTATATCTGATAGCCCCTCTGAACTTTGTAATTTGAAAGGTTTAGTCTTAAAACAGTGATCTAGATATTCAGCTGTTGTAAATCAAAATAGGCTTTCCTGAAATAAAGTTAGTTAGTGCAGTTTTTATTAGTTGGTGTCTTATCAGAATTCATTCAAAGATTACAAGACAGATACAGCTCTTACCTGGAGCCCAGTTTAAATATCTGAAAGGGCTGCCCCCAGCCCATTGCCATCCACTGTTGAAATTCAAAGCATTCAATCCAATCCAGAAGGCAAAATCAAATTTTTCAGTTAGCTCTGAATTAGGAAAAAACCAAAACCCTCAGTTGTATCTCTCTATTCTTATTCATAGTAAAATAATCTAGAAGAAATTAAGCGTAAAGTAAGAAATTCATATTTCTTCGTTTAAACCAGCCCCAAACTAGTACTTTCTGCATTACTGAGATGCACAGATTATGAAGTGTAAAATCTATAAATGAATCTATATTGATTTAGCAGAGATCTTAGTAGGGCAAATCAACATCTTATTTCACTATGTAAATAAGAGTTTATTTTTTCTCACTTACTTTCATTAGAACATAAGAGATCTAAAAACCCCTCAGATTTTCACTGAGTAGTTTTTCCAAAAGTTTTATGGAAAAGATTTCATGGAGTAAAACAGAAGGACAATGTGTCAGTAAGTTTTTTCCAGCTCTTTTCTGTGTGAGTGCTTTCTAAGCCTCCTTTAGACTATTCAAATTGGAACAGATACCATCTGTACCCGAAATTCACTGGAGTTATTCGTAATTTATCTATGCAAATGTGCCCATATTAGGACCAATCTAACCATCACCATGTGTTCTCCTGAAAAGATTAATAATCCTTGAAACACAGTGGAAAAAGGTAAATTTGAGGACCAGCCCATCCATAGCCCTGATCAGGAGTGAGTGCCTTGCACAAAGGTGAGCAGGGCAAACCCCACCCCCGCCCAGGACAGACTGCAGGAGCTGCAGAGCCTCCCATCTGGAGCACAGTGCTGGCAGGGGGACATTTCACTGCCAAAGAGGTTTGTGATCAACCCTTCATAAAAACCCCAGGTAGTGGAAAGGCAGTTCAGACATCCCCCTTTTGGTGGCTGCTGACCCACCCCAGAAACCCTGCCTTCTTTCTTTGCTGAGGCAGATGACAAGGCAGCCAACCTCATTCCATAATATTTTAAGGTCTTGTTCTCTATCTTTTTACCTCTAATATATGCTTGCTCCTGAGCCTCTGTAATACTCAGTAGTTCTGCATTTTGCTGCTGACAGCTTTTCCTTGCTTGGTGCCATGTTAGAGCTGATTCAGGGTTTATCTGATAGCGAATGCCAGTTGAAACATCTGCTGTCCAAAATCTTTCTGTGTCATCTGGAAGAAGTGACATAGAGTACTGTTCTAGTGGACTCACATACACCGACTGAAACAAAGCGAAGTGTGTAATAATGCAAAATCTCTAAAGATGCGCACTATTAGTTGTCAGTATCAGCAAAAATAAAATCAATCTAGGCATCAATTTAGAAAAACGTGAATTTTCTTTAAAATTAAAAACATTATTTTGGATTTCTGTGGTTTTAGAAAGGACTGAATTGTTTCCCTGAGGAGGTGCCCCTGGTGAGGGAATGGGCATTGAGGTGGACGCTTGGCAGGGCAGGGGGTTTTCCTTTCTCTTTTCCCTGATCACGGGTACCCAGATCCTGTCCCCTATTGGCCACTTCAAATGTAGCCAGTGGGAATGCTGTACTTAGCAGGGTGTTCACAGGACTCTCGGGCAGTTTTTCTTGGTAGCAGTTGTTGTGGTGGTCCATGCCAGGCTCCAGCCGTGTGCAGCTGGAGGAATAAAATCTGATAACATCAGTGAAAATATCGTCTTCTTGATTCTTCCACAGGCCAAGGCTGCCTCCAGGGATGGTTGCAGGAGAACCGCAGAGGAACTCTTCCCAGTACTTGCTTTTGAATTTTCTGATACTGCAAATGCAATTCTAGGTAAACCAGGCATATCTGTTGATTGAAAAGAAGAGATCCCAGTGTAAAGCAAGTGTGTAGGTGAACTTTGACCCTGGAGGCTCTTCATGCCCGATGGTAGGAACTCCCTCAGCTCACTGTCAAGAGAAACAGGTTTTCCAAAAATGGCAGAACCTGGCACTTGACAGCTTGAGAAACAGTAAAAGAAGTCTGTGTAGCACCAGTGTATAGCTCAGCTGCTGTTTTTGCAGAGGAACTCACAAAATCTGGTGAAACTGCTGTGTTATTGGGAAGGACACCAGTGAGACCAAGGTTTGTGTCCTGAAGTGGAGGGATCCAATTGTAAGTTCAGTGCAGAAGATAGCAGAAAGGTGGGAGAGGAGGCTAATTTTTGCAGCAGCATTTTTGTGTAGGCTGGCAATAGGAAACTAGAACAAGATAGAAAATTAAAGGGATAAAACTAGAAAGTAGAAGTTTAGGTGAGAATTGACGATAGGGAATGCCTCAAGAATGAAGGGAAATAGGGATTTTTTGAAAGAAAGCTGAGTGTCTAAACAATAAGATAGATGTCTAAATTCGTGCTGTTCATGCCATGCACTTAAGTTCCATAAAATGAAGTACCAAAGAGCGTCTTCACCCTCTGGTTCACAAAGAGAAATAGTCCCCTCCAGCAGTTGAGTCAGAACCTGTCTGGGTTGAACCAGGAACCCGGTGACACCTCTTGCTCTCCATTCACTAGAGAGAGCTCTCGGCCATTGGGACTGGTGTCCAGTCAGGTGATTTTCATTTGGGCTGCTCTAACAAGGTCAGCCATGCAGGTGTGCAGAGGGTAGCTCATAAAGAACCTGGTAGCTCAAGAGATGGTTTACNAGGAACTCACAAAATCTGGTGAAACTGCTGTGTTATTGGGAAGGACACCAGTGAGACCAAGGTTTGTGTCCTGAAGTGGAGGGATCCAATTGTAAGTTCAGTGCAGAAGATAGCAGAAAGGTGGGAGAGGAGGCTAATTTTTGCAGCAGCGTTTTTGTGTAGGCTGGCGATAGGAAACTAGAACAAGATAGAAAATTAAAGGGAAAAAATTAGAAAGAAGTTTAGGTGAGAATTGACTATGGGGAATGCCTGAAGAATGAAGAGAAATAGGGATTTTTTGAAAGGAAGCTGAATGTCTAAACAATAAGATAGATGTCTAAATTCATGCTGTTCATGCCATGAACTTAAGTCCCATAAAATTAAGTATCAAAGAGCCTCTTCACCCTCTGGTTCACAAAGAGAAATAGTCCCCTCCAGCAGTTGAGCCAGAACCTGTCTGGGTTGAACCAGGAACCCGGTGACACCTCTTGCTCTCCATTCACTAGAGAGAGCTCTCGGCCATTGGGACTGGTGTCCAGTCAGGTGATTTTCATTTGGGCTGCTCTAACAAGGTCAGCCATGCAGGTGTGCAGAGGGTAGCTCATAAAGAACCTGGTAGCTCAAGAGATGGTTTGCTCAACAACATTTCATGACAAGTTAATAAATAAAATGCAGGACTTACTTATTAGTGGGCAAAATCCATACAGTTTATCAGCATCAAAATCTGCAGTTGTTGCACACCAGAGCCACCCATCTGACCTGCCAGCATCTGTGCACTCATTGTACTGCTTCTCTTTGTATTTGAAAGGGAATACACAAGGCTGTCCATTGGCATTTCCTTTTAATGTAAAAGTAACTAGGGGAAAAAAAATGAAAATAATAATAAAAGCGTAAATCTAACTTTCTAGTGATAGATCCATCTATCATATATTTGTCTATCTAAATTGAGAAGCTAATGCAATCTTTTCAAATTAATTTTTATTATAATTTCCTCCTTAATGTAGCTAGAGATTTTAAATAAAATTTTTTGTAAAATGAGAAGTTTAAATACTGTGGTTAGAATTTGACACTGTAAGCAAGACAAATTCTGTGATGAAAAGTTAGTGATACATTGTGGTTCCCAAAGAGAGAAAACTACAAGTAGAACTGAAACAACAGTGAGTTCTCTGCATTGTTGTTCTCGGCATAGCTCAATAGGTTTTCTTTCTTTGCTTGATCACTCTATCCATTACCACTTTTTCACCACATTAATTCATTAACTGTTGAAAGAAAAAGGGTAGCTGACCAGAGAGAATACAGACCATGTTGTCACGAGGATATTTACACAGTACAAATTTTAGTTTTCAGTTGCACGTTTCTCTGCTTGGAGAGGTCTTGCAGATTCATCCTGAACTCAGATTCTTTAAGGTTAGCAATGCTCCACATTTTTAAACTATCACAGTATAATGGGAATGTTCTTTTATCCTGAAATTTCTGATATAGATTCTTAATCTCACATTCATGCAAACTTGTTCCTCTACTTAGTTCTCCACACATTATTGCTTTACCATTTCTCTCTATAGCTATACTGTGACTGATATACATCTTCAGAGCAGAACATTTTTTCTAAATTGGTGAGGCTGAAGGGGAGGAGCCAGTTCTTCCTTCTCATACCTCATGTCATGGGGGAGAAAGAGAAACTCACGCAGCTGTCATGAAAATGTAAATCTCTTGACTGATCGCTGCACCGTGGGTGTGATGAAAAGGGTAAAAGGAAAGAGGTCCATGCTCCCTCATCTTTCATTTCCCTCCCACACAGAGCCATCTGATTTAATACTTCCACAGAAAGAAATTCCAGTTTAAAGATCCTGCTCTTACTACCTCCATTTTCCCAACATCCATACACATCACCTCTATTATTCTGTGAATCAAGAATGGCCAGTGTACCTAACATACTCTTTAGATCATGTATCAAATCTGATAAAAAATACAAAATAAACAATCCATGCATTAAAACTTTAAAGCTGCCCAAAGTAAAGCATTTTCATGTCTAGTTTAATACAAAACCAACAGGAAACTTACCTGATGACTGTAGAGAACATTGCATAAGGGAAAGGAAAACCAGAAGCCTGGACAAACTCATTTCAAATGTAACTTGCTTCTCATTCTTCTACCAAAAGTTGGACTAGAAGATTGGCAATACATAAAAATCCTTCTGCCTGTGGATAGTTATGGGTCCTTCTCTGTGTCAACGGCTTGATGGATAAAGCTCTGTACTCTAAATAAGGAAATGTCCTGTCACATGGCATTTTGAAATAACTGGAGTGCACACTGTAAACATTGCTCTCTTTGAAAAACAAGTGCCTTCCAAAACCGAAGTCTCCATCTTTGTAACTAGAGGTGAAGACTGTTGTATTCTTCTGTGATATTGCTAATATTAATACAGGTTAGTTGTTGGGGTGCTACTCAGGACAGACCTGGAAAAGCAGCTTGAGAACTGGGGACAAGAAACGTGCAGTGAAATTAAAACCCTCAATCTCTGATTTAACCCTTACATCTCAGAAACAAAGGGAGACAAAATCCCAGTGCTTCGATACGTTGCAATAATGTCACAGCACTATATATCTAGAAGAAAGAAAGCAAACTTTACAGGATCTGTAGTTTTCTGTGCATTAGGAGTTCTTGCT
>VYZQ01038717.1:872-17959 GCA_013400655.1 Mystacornis crossleyi
ACTTTTTAAATAATACTTTTCCCAAAGTCCTTGTTGACCGAGGCTCTAGTGAAGAAAATAAGGAACTGAAGATAATATTCAAGCCCCTGCAAAAATAGATGAAGGATGAGATTGTATTTTCCATATTGTGTACAGAGAAATTCAGACTGGCTCTTCCTATCATGGAATCCAGCATCCTAGAAGCATGCTGCTGAGCTATCCAAACAGTATTTTCCTGCCCATATTGTTCCTTGGCTCTGGCAGCGTGATTATACCACTTCTGAAGTGGAGGTGTTAAGAAAGAAGCTCTGCTGTGGGAACATATTCACGCGCATGGGCTGCTGCCGATAGCTTGAGGATCTCTGGATCACACTCCACAGCTTCATGTAAAGGAAACCACAGAGCCTTCATGAGAAGCAAAGAAACTCAGCCAGCATCTTCCATCCCAAATATCTTTGACTTCAATTCCAAACCTTAACATCAAAATTTAATGCCCAATGTGAGCATTTCCTACCGGTGGTTGTGGTGTGCGTGTGTGTGATCTGACTAAACGAGACATTTGCACAGTCATCTATAGCTCAGGTTGTTTTACTGCCAATCCACTTCATGGTCAAAGGAGAGAAATGGGCATTCATAGGTACAGTCCTGATGTAGACAACTAGAACGCGGCAGAGAAACACATCCTAGGAATGTCTTCTTCTGTAAAAACAAGAGGAAACCCTGAATGTCAGGAATAGACCCTTACACTGGAGATGCCTAAACAGCTTGTCTTATGCCTGTGCAAATGCTGGCTTCCTGAGCTGATGAATGACCTCATTTACTTCCTCTAATATTTCAGCAATATTTTCCAAAATGTTCCTCAGTTCTTCAGTTTCTTGTTCACTGCCATATGATTATATCTCTTTGTTTATAACTAATTAATTATTAGAACGCTGTGCCTGCCTAATGAAGGTGAATTTCCACAACACCCTAGCTGCCTGCCACCTGACAATTAGTCTGTGTTGTCCGCAGAGGCTCCTTTAAAAAGATGATGAAAACCTGATTTATGCTTTGCATTCATAACACTGGGCAGAGATGATTGTAAGTGGCCTTCCCTCTTCCTTGCATTAATCATCAACAGATTGTCCAGAATATGCAGAATATGCTGCTCAGGTGCTGATCTGGATTCCTCCCAAGCAGCATAGCATGTTCAATAATATTTTCCTACAGTGTGGCCCTTTGTTCTATCAATTTCTTGTACCTATTTCACTTGTCTTTTGAATGCAGCTCAAATACTATTTTTCTGCCTTCTACTAGTGTTTTAGTGTGTTGAGCTCTTGTAGTTGTATCTTCAGTTTGTTTCAAAACGTTCTTGCAGTGAAGCCTCTGCTACAAGAGCTTGGATGTTTGTCTGTTTGCAAACCTAGCTGAAAAGGTCACCTATTTATGCAATGGCACTTTCTTCTGACTGTTCTTTTTGAACTGTGGGCTTGTTCATTTGTACACCTCATTCCTATTCTGAAGTTGGAGTTTCTCTTCTGACTCAGTAAAGCCTTAAATATAGTCTCAAATATAGGATACTTAATTAAATAAATACATCAGTGTGTCTAATCAATATAACTGACCACTTGGGAAGGTTAAAGGCTTTCAAGATACATACAGGAATGTTATTCAAGGCAGTCTGGAGTCTGCTTCTTGTTTCCTGATTTGCTGCTTAATCTTTCTCACCTGGCATAAATCAGTCTAATTTTAGTACAGCCAATGTGAATCCACCAGCTGGGATTCACACCTCTGAAAATATCCACAGAAACCACTTTGTTTAAATTCTTAGATGGATCAGAGAACACTTTTTGATCCTCATAAGACAGAAGACAACTATTCCTCTAGGTTCAGTAGAAATTTGAAGTTAGTATTGTCCTGCTGCTTTCCACCTCCCATTTTCATGTATATTTTCATTTCCATGTGTATGTTCTCCTTTCCAGCAAGATAGGAGACACGATTTATACTTAAGATAAAACCAAGGAAAAACTGTATCCAGTGTTTCTGCCACATTATCCCTGGTGTCCTATCGAGGGAGCTAAGAGAGAGGAGTTATGTGTGACTAAGTTATTTACTTGCATTTAAAGAATCCCAAAAGAGTCCATCTCTGTAGCCCCTAAAAAGGAAAACATGGACCTGCTGGAGTGATTCCAGAGGAGGGTCACCAAGGTGATCAGAAGCCTGAAGCATCTCTCTTACAAAGACAGGCTGAGAGAGTTGGTCTTGTTCAGCTTGTAGGAGAGAAGGCTCTGGAGAGAGCTTATAGCAGCCTTCCAATTCTTAAAGGTGGCTACAAGAGAGCTGGAAAGGGACTTCTCACATGGACATGTGAAAAGGAGCATGTAAAAGGATGGGGTGAAATAGCTTTAAACTGAAAGAAGGTTGGTTTAGATTAGACATTAGGAAANCCTTTAGATGCCTGTGTCAGTGTGCTGGGCTGACGAAAGGACCTTTTGTACTGCGGCAAGTTGGCAACTCTACATGGATGTAGAAGTCAAGAAAATGTCTGAATTAATTCCAGAAAACTCAGAGAAGGAGCCAGCTGTAGTTTTGTTAGAAGAGGCCCTGCTGCTGGTGAACATTTTAAAAAGGGGTAAAAAACCTCTCCTGTAGCTTTAGAACCAGGAACCTCAGATAAAGTGTCAAATAGGTAACTCCTCAAGGCTGATTCTTCTAAGACTACCATGCTGATGAATCTTAGATATCTTTACCCAGCACTGCTTGAAAACGCAGTGGTTGCAGTTTTCCCTGAGGAACTGGCAGCATGTCACTACACTTGTTTGGCAGTAGAGCAGGAATTTAGAAAGCAGCTTGGGGACAGAAGTAGCACTTTTCTCTCCTGTTGACCTGCACTTTGGTACACACAAGCAAACATGAGTAACTGGAAAAGCGCAGGAGCCTAGAGGCAGCTGCTCCTCTGCCCTGTAGTTTTACACAGGGTTAGCAGCCAAACCAGAGTAATGCAGAGGTAGAGGAGCAACTTCTTCCTCTATATGGCCCAAGAAGAAGCTTTCTGGGCAGTCTTCATATGCCTAAAATCCAGAGGTGGTCACCAACTGATCTCAAACCCTTCAGCACCCATTTCATGTCCCATTCTCCACCTGGAAAGCCTGAGACGAGAAGGGGGGAACGTGCATGAACTGGTGGTGGAGACACAGTCAGCATACAGGGCTGTGAAGGCCCATGCCATTTCTCCAGTGTAGGCATGCAAATTGTTCTGTTAGCCAGGGCATGACTCAATGCCAAGTGAAATCAGCACTACATGCTTCAACTGGCTTCAGGGGCAGCAGATTATGTCCTTAATGGGTATGTGGATTATAAAAGAGTGGAATGTACAGGCTTTGAGGGATGGTTTTATTCTGTTCTTTTCCAAAGACATTTATTTTATCAGAAAAGGGAAGAATTGGTGGACTGAGTATTTTAAATACAGCTTTTAGCTTGTCATCAATATGTTTTAAAAGAGAGCTGTGAGTTGAAATTTTTATTCTTCTCTCCTCTAACCTCTTTTTCCTTTTTTTTTTTTTTTCCTTCTCTTATAAAGAAAGTTGTAAAGTACACTTGAGTAGAAGTAGTTTGAAGGGTTTTTTTTCCTCTGTATATTCTTGGTGTATATGGTTTTGACCATTATTTTTGATTACCTGTTCTGGCATAACTGAGATTTCCTGTATTATTTCTAATACTTCTTTTTCCTCCCTGGGGAAATTTCATGTCTGCTTTTAACATTTGTCCTTTATTTTTACTTTGTGAAAACTGAGGCAGGGAATTAACTTTGTGTCACTGACATATCTATTTTTAGTTAATAATATCTTACATTTACAATATCCTCCTCTGTAATCTCCTTGGATGACCTTCCTGCCCTAACACATTTCTATCGCTTTTATTGTCTCCTCACATTTTACTCTTTTCTCTACACTTTCCCATCTTTCCTTTCCATAATCCCCATTTTATCTCTCACATTTTTTCCCTTTGTAACCTTGATTACTTTGTACAGAGCATTTTTCATTCACATCAACACACCTTTTCCTCTACAGTATATTTACTGGGTAGGTAGCATGCACATACACAACATTCCCTGAGGCAAACATGAATTTTCCTTTGAATGCCTTCCAATTTCGTTCACTTGCCCCTTCCTTTCATGATTCTCTTTCACTTTTACCCAACAATGTCAGTTCTAACAAAGGTTGCTCCACTGATTTTGAACACCAGTACTTTTTCTTCTGTATAGAAGAATACTCCCTTGTTTACTCCCTTGGTAAAAAAGTAATTAAATTATTCTTCTATTTGCCCTGTTTTGTGCCCTTGCATACTGTCTGGATAAACTAAACAAAAGGACATTAATGAAAGATTCTTTTTTGCCTCTATGCTTCCACATTATATATATATAAAAAAACCCCTGCCTTACATTTTTGCTTTTTGTTCTCTCGAGTCTTTTCTCACCAAGACACATTTTTCCCTTGCTTTGTCTGCTCACTCCATATGCCTTTTCTCCATCCTCCATTTCCACTCAGCTGTTCTCTTTGAGAGTTTTGCCCCTGACTACAATATAACTTGTGTTTGAACTCATACACCTTTTCCCCTGTGTTCCTTAGATTGCTGCTAATGCTGAGAACCAAAGGTTGTAAGCCCGTGCCCTGTTGCTTGCAGTAAAGTTGTTGGGGTCACAAGAAGCACAAAAAAATCTCCTGTCTGCTCAGGAGAACCCTGGATGACTTCTGTATGCCCCTTTCCATCCCACTCCTTGCAATGAATCTAGGTGACCTCTGGTGCATGACTGGTGTGAGGGGTTGTTAACTGTCTGGTGTACCGTAGGCAGTTTAAAATGGGCTTGTGTGTTGCGTTCCTAAATTTAATGTTTGCCACCTGGACATATTTTTGGCAAATTAAAAATAGACTGGGTAGAGCAAAAATCATCTGGTAGATGTCTCATGTCTCCCTGCACCCACAACCCACCAATCTTAAAAATATATCTGGCTGGGTGTATTCCTTCTTTGGAAATTTCAGCAGGGTTTCTTTAGGGTGTTTCCAAAAGACATACTTAGAGGACGTAATTTAGGTCATAAATAGCTGTACCAGGATGGATATCAGCATGTTCTACTTCAGTGCCTCTGTGCTAGAGAGGAGTAGAAAAAAGGACTGAGCCTTGTGCTCATGGGCAAAGTAGCTTAGCCAGTGAGTAGCAAGGGTCCATCCCCCCATGTAAGTTCCTCAGGAGAGAATAGGCAGTTTATTCCGCTGCTAGAGGAAAGCTGGTCACTTCAGATCTTTTCTGGACAGGGAAGGTAGGGGCAGATTTTGATCTGAAACTGAATTAGAACACCTGGCATTAATTGCAGCTTAAGAGTGTTCATGAGGGAACAATCATTCAGACTGCCTGGTAACTTTATATTCGTGGTCAAAAAGGCAACATGGGAGCTTTGCTGACTGAATAGGCTGTCTTGACTTCACCACTGGGCAAGGTTGTCTGCACCTTCTCTTGCATTACTGACGGCTATTTATCAGCCTTTCTTACCACTCTGCCCAAATGAGGAAAGTCCTTTGTATCCCTAGTTTCTGGAAAGCTAAAGCATTTGGCTGGCCTGCTTGTTCTAGTGCCAGCTCCCAGCCAGTGCTCCACTCTGCCCAGACAAAGGCACTAACCTGCTGTAGGGCTCTCCCTGAACTGGGAGAAACTTATTGCCTCAAGCTAGTAAACATCGTATAGCACTAGAGTAAATTGGGTTTCCAAGACAGCAGTTTGGCTCTTCCAACACTCAACAAGTCAGCACCCTCTATGCATATAATTCTCTCCCTAGATATTTTCATTTACAAAATATTACATCTTGTCTTGCTTGCAAATCACGGATTTATTCTCACAGAGGTACCTAATCCTCAGTCTCCTGAAAGTTAATCCTGTAGTCTACCTTTTCCCCAAAAATACGCAAAAAAGGACATAAAACAAAATATAAAGACAGCCAGGATCATGTAACTTTTAAAACTTCAAATTAGTCCCATCTGTGGCATGGCTGAACACAGCAGTGTAATATAAAACATTATACCCATACTTATCACTTGAAAGGTTTGGGAGTTTAACAGAATCCTTTCTTTTCTTTATTTGAAGATTTAAAACCATATTTATCTCAAATAAAAAAAAATAATTTTTCAATTAGTAATACAGATGAAATATTAATAATGATAATAATGATTCAAATTTTATAAACTATTTAATATTTCTGAGATCAAATTCAAAAGGAAAGGAACATAATAGCCTAGCAGAATAAAAGTCTTCTCTTTTAGTTTTGATACCTTAATCAACAGTTTGGCCTCTAGTCTGTTGTCAAGCCCATACTCACCAGATGCAGCTCTACGGCAATCAAGTGAGTAACATGGTGTCATGCCAGAATGATATCAGCTTCTCACCGAGGTTCTGCTCTTCTTCAAGTTAGAGTAAAACTCAAGGAAAAACAAGGAAGCCAAAGGATTTATTCTAACTCTATACAAGCATTGGTAAGGAAAGGATCAGTCAGAATAATCAGTCAAAGTCATACAGTTCAAATCTTACCATTTGTTTTAAAGCATTGCATTTTTTCTGATGTGAAGGAAGCTAGATTTGTGTTTCCTTGCAGGAAGAAGTCGAGACATTTTGCAATTAATTTGCGTAGATCAACAAATCATACAAAACTGGAGGGGGTGGAGGGG
Organism: Mystacornis crossleyi; assembly: GCA_013400655.1. Taxonomy (NCBI): domain Eukaryota; kingdom Metazoa; phylum Chordata; class Aves; order Passeriformes; family Timaliidae; genus Mystacornis; species Mystacornis crossleyi. Next base: position 7,545 of record VYZQ01038717.1, read on the forward strand.
TGCTGGGTGTTTGATGCAGACATTATTCAATTTTTCGCGGGGTCTAAGCGTGGAAATGAGAGAATAAAATGTATGGGACTCTCACATTTCTTTGCTAATACTTAATGGAAAAAACAGATGGGAATTACTAGCTTTTTAGCTAGAAGGAATAATTTTTCTGAGTGCTCTGACTGTCTGCAGCAAGAGACATTTTGTAGGTTTTGTTCATTATCTGGTGTCAAGTGATTATTCGGGTACGGGGAAGTGAAGGGATAGGTCCTTTGTTTCTAGGTTAGTGGATGAAGGGATCATTTATCTTTGGCTCCCTGGAAGAAAAGTCTCTTATAGTGAGTGTATGTTGTTTGGCACATATGACAGTGTCCTGGTTTGGACAGGTGTCTACTAAGGAAGGCAGGAGTCCCCCTCCCACCCCGGAATGGAAAAATATAACCCACTTCCTCCTGAACTATTATAGTTTTGAAAATGAGGGGCTTTCAGGCAAACATATAAGAAATAGGAATAACAGGTCTTTACTTATATATATACATATATGTACAACAAGGCAAAGCAAAAAAAACCAACAATAACTAAGGCAGTAACAAGTAATAGGAATCAGACCCCAGTGACGGCTGCTGGGGCTGTCAGGCACTCTCCCTTTTGCTGCAGCGACGGCCGGAGTTGACAAGGGCGCTCCGGAGCGAGGTCGGGGAGCACGGGGGAAACTTAACTTGCCCAAGCCGGGAAGGGATGGGAGGAAATTTCAGCAGCCCCTGGGCAGCCGGTCCTGGTGCTTTAGCAGGATTCCCTGGGAGCAGCGCGCTGGAGACGGCAAGGATGGATGCAGAAAAGTATCCGTATCCCGGGTGGCAGGCGAAATGCACAGAACTCCGAGGCCGCAGCCGGAGACTCCGGGACCCCTCGGCAGGCAAGGGGTGATGCCCGCAGTGCTGTGGCTCAGCGAAAGCTCCAAAAGCAGCGGTGAAGAGATGGCAGAAGTAGGGCAGGGCAGAAGGACAAAAAACAGCAGAAAACACGGCCTCGCAGTGAGATGAACTCTTCACGGCGGCTGCAGTCTCTGCTCCCTCCAAACGCCAGGAGAACAATGAATCTCAAGCACTCTACCCCACCTCTTTTTTTCCAGTTCTAAATTTCGAGATGTCTTTGCTCCCCCACCTGAGAAGACGCCACCAAGACCAAAAAAAAAAAGGGCAATTGGGCCCCTCCCTTGTGGCTGGCTAGGTCCTTTGTTTCTCTTAAGTACCCCAGCAATCGCCCCTTAACATGGGGAAAAAATTCCTTTGAGAGGAGAAGAAAAGAACACATACACATACAAAAAGAAAACTTTCTCAACCCCCAACAGACAGCCAGCTACTCAGATCAGCTCAGGGACAGAATTTTGTCACAGTATTAGAAAGATGTTTTCAGAAAAGTTTAGTTCACATTCAGGAATGTGACTGCAAAATATTCTCAGGAAAGGAAGAGCATGGCACTGCCACGGCAAGAGCAGGGAGATTGCCCCTTGCATTTTCCTCTTTCTGTTTTGAGAAGCAAAGAGAGTGCTTTAGATTTTATGCATTCTTAATTTTCAAAACTGCCTCCTTTGCCTGAAAGTATCCAAGCCTATGCACATGTGCATAGGTATATGCCATATACATATGTATATCCCAGCCATATATATGTGCAGCTTTGCATGGAATCCCAAAAGGTGGAACTCTCTGATGTTTCCAACACTGGCATCTTTGATGAGCTCATAGCAACTGAGATCTTTCCTGATTCATCACTTTTAGTCCGGGAAAGCTACTAAACACAGTGGAAAATAAATGAAAGAAGACATAGTTGTCTCAAGGGTGGCTTCCCTGCAGAGCACAAGCAGAATCCTGTCTTCTCTTTCCATCAAACACATAGAATTTACTCTGGAGTTTAATGACACCTGAAACTGTAAAGCAAATCAAAACAAAAACAACAACAACAACAACAACAACAAAACACAACACAAAACAAAACACAACAAAAAAGACAACCACAGTTAAAAGGGATACAGAGAGAGAGAAAGAAAACCCGTTCTTCTATACCTAAGAAGGAAACTAGACAAAGGTAATTAAAAAAGAGCAGAAAGAGAGGCAAAGAGCTAGACCATGACATCATTATTTATGTTGGTATAGCAGCTTATTCAACAAATGTTCTTTTCTTTTTGATGCAGAGCAATCTTCTTTTTATTGTCATTTTTAGTGCTGCAGCACAAAAGGGGCCCCTTTATGGGCCAAGATTCACAAGTTCCTTACACTGTGAATAATAAAAGACGATTGTTATTTTCTGAGGAGTCCCATGTGATACAGGTATTTTCCCCACTATGCAGTTGTGAGGCAATGATAGAGAGCCAGAGCCTGCCCTGGGGGATGACTCACCCTCACCATGTCTGAAAAATTCCTTCCCTCCACAACTTTGCGGAGAGGCACTCTGCTGCTCCTTGGGCCTCCTGATCACAGTGTGGGAGCAGTAGGTGTGTTTAATGTCACCAGTCCTGGAGCACTGAGATGCCACTGTGATCAACATGAATTCAGTCCCTTGTTATGAGATACAGCATGAAGGTAAAAGCAAATTAATTTTTTTTTTATGCTAAACTACCAGGTGTAAGTAACTAGTATTCTATTTGATAAATCAAACAATACAAAGCTATAATTAGGTTTGGCTTTGATTTTCTATCTGAATGCTTTCCAGCTTCCCCAGCTGAGCTCTGGAACTCCCCAAATGGAGATCCCACAGCCTCTCTGTGGGAGAAGCCTGTTCCAATATTTGCCAAATTTCATTGTGATTCGTATTGTCTTTATTCTTAGCTGATATTTCCCTTGCTGCAGCTTTGGATTCCGGCCTCTTCTTTTTTTCACTGAGTATCTTTTAGAAGAATCTGCCTATCTTATAACTCCTCCTTGAGGTAGTTGAAGACATCAGTTAGGTATCTACCCAATTTTCTCCTCTTCAGGCTGAGCAAGTCCAGATCTCTCAGCTGCTCCCTGAGTGTCTCATGCTCTACCCATGAGATTTGTCCTCCACTGGGAAAATTAATGAAATTTATAATTTGTAATTCATACTTTTTTTTTTTCTGAAGACCAGGGACTTCAAAATTGAACACAGTACTCCAAACATGAACTCAGAAACGCTGAAGAGATGAGAATAATCGCTCGCCTTGACCTGTTGACTATGATAATGTTAATGGCCAGGAGGTTGAGGGAGATGAATCTTCCCGTCTACTCTGCCCTCACAAGATCCCACCCAGAGTGCTGTAGGCACTGGAGCCCTCAACATAAGAAGGATATGAACCTGTTTGAATGAGTTCAGAAGAGGTCAAAAAGATGATCAGAGGGCTGGAGAACCCTTGCTATGTAGACAGTCTGAGAGAGATGGGGTTGTTCAGCGTGGAGAAGACTCCAATGAGACTCCATTGAAGCCTTCAAGTACTTAGGGTGATTATAAAAAAGAGTGAGAGTGACTTGTTATATATAGAGAAAATGATAGGACAGGGGGGAATGGTTTTACTCTGAAAGAGGAGAGATTCATATTAGATGTCACTAAGATATTCTTTACCCAAAGAACTGAGTAGTGAGTCACCAGTACAGGTTGCCCAGAGAAGCTATGGGTGACCCATGCCTGGAAATATTCAAGGACAGTTTTGATAGGGTACTGTGCAACCTGGTCTAGTGGGTGGCATCCCTTCCCACAGCAGGGGGATTTGAAATTGATGATCTTTAAGGTCCCTTCCAACCTAAACCAATCTGTAATTTGTTGATAATGAAGCCCGTGGTGCTATTGGGCTTCTTGGATGCAAGAGCACAATGCTGACTCCTCCAATCACATTTCAATTCAGTGTAAATTCTTCTACCTCATATTCCTGATTACTGATTTTATTAGGAAAATGGCTCACCTCTTAATTCCTGTCATATAAACCAGTAATTGTCTGACACAGTTTTCATAAAAAGAATATCATATCCAGCTGAATTAAATCTGCTTGTCCTAGCGTTCTGCAGGTTATGAACCAATACATGCTACATACACCTCCATGAGAATACCTCTTCCGGGCAGACCAATCCCCACAATATTTTACATAATTTCTGAGTATACATGAGTTTATATACATATTTTTTCATAAAATACAATTTACATAAACACTTAAGTAAAAGCAAGAACTGTGTTTCATTAAGTAATTAATTACTCATGGAGTGGAGATTCAACAAGAGGAAAGATAAACATCATTGAGATAACATTTGTCCTATTTTAGATAACCCCTAAAGGGGCTTTTTGGGAATGGAAACTCCTTGACAATACTCTAAAGAGATGCCATCTATCTGTAGGACACTGCATGCAGAGGGGGAGGGAATAAAGTATTGTGGGACACCTAGAAGTCTGGCATCCATGTCCTAGAGGCATAACCACTGTCAAGTTTGGTATCGTAAGAGACTTTTAAGGAGAATGGGAAGGAAGACAACGAAGACATATGAGAAGTGCTCCCGACATATGACAGTGTTTGAGGAACAGAATGAAGAAAGCAAAAATTGTTTGCTTGTGGACAGAGAAAGTTAGCAAAATGGAGGCAGAGGTTTAAATATGAAACAGGTAATGGTGTGTTGTGATGGCTTTGTCAAACCAGTGTAACTTTGGTTTGACGTGGCGGAGAACAGAGAGGAAAAGGATTTATTAAGAGGTTTGTCCATGGCCAAAGTAGAAATTACTTTGGTGGCAAGTCCAAGATGGAAAGATCAAGGCAAGGCAATATGATTGGATGAAAGTTTGTATCAAAAGCTGATGGATAAAAGCTCAGATTAGAGCATACGTTAGTTATCTGTAGAAGCTGTGAAGGATTAGCCAGGGAGCAGCTCTCTGAATGTGGTGCTACAGCCCAATCCTCCAGGCTCAGCCTCAGACCATTCCAAAGGTGCACCAGTCCACTCAAGAGCAGGGGAGGTTGCTCTGGACAGTACTCCACTGGGAAATATTGCTATAAGTATTGCTATAAGGAGGACAGTCAAACCCATGAGGGTTTCAAGATGACAACATAAAATATTGAGAACATTAAAAAAGGAAAAAAAACAATTTAAGCTGACCATTTTCTTTAAGAAACTAGGGTTAGAATAGAGGTTTACCATGTCTTTGCATAAAAAAAAAAAAGAAGAAGGAGAAAGGGACGTGCTTAACCCTCCAAAAAGAAAATTGAAGGAGATTTCCTTTGAGAATTTTGATTCTGTGGAATCAAGAGTCAGGGGAAGAGTTGAACAAAAAGAAAACCACTCAGCTGCTGGGAAGAACAGTGAGTTCTGATAAAGTTGTTGCAACAAATAAAGGAATTTGAAATAGCAGTAATTTTAAAATTCATTAAGGAAGAAGAAAAGGAGAAATCATAAGATTTAATAGCCCTTTAAAAGAATAGCATAAGGTCTCTTTGGAATGAAAAAGATCTGAATGACCTTATTAAGGACAGACCAAAATAGGAATTTACCTGAACCCACAGATAGTGGATGGAGTTATATTGCAAGATATACACGACGAAACCAGAGGTTGTTAAATTAAAATAGGATGGAATAAAACTCTTACTGCACAGTTTTTCAAATAAAGCACAAAATCTAAAACAGACAGAAACTTTAGAGGGGAAAATATTTATTTTATGTTATAGGATATGCCAGAGATCCCAAAGTATGCAAGGTCAGAAATTAGCAACTGGAATGGTACATATTAAAAGCAGTATTTCTGGAACAAATCTCTTGAGAAATGACTTGCATGGGTTTTGTCCAGCTGCTGAAAAAAGTTTATGAAGCAGTTGTTTCAGAAACATTACTGTGCAGATGGTGGTGGTTTAGACCCATTGTGTGCTTCTCCTTCTGTCCTGATTTAGCCACAACTCCCACTAAAATTGATCAGTGGATCAATGGATTACTTGCAGAATAACCCACTTACTTTAGTCCCTGGCTGAGCTGTTTTTTCATGCTTGCTTTCTCCCTTGAATGTGGTTTACAGGATAACAGTATTCCCTGATGAGTTTTAAACTGGATTTCTCAGCTGAAGTTACTAAGTGCTCATTCACTAAAACAGTGTTAGAACAAAAGATTTTTGGTGTCTGTGGGAACTGAAGCTGAGAAAAATTACTGAGGTCAGAGAGTTGCTCGGGTTTTATGATGTTTTGAGCTCTCCATGCAGTAGGGCACTAAAAATGCCCTGCTGGTTGGATGGGTTTGCAGTCCGAGTCCTTCCAAGTACCAGGATCAATGTGCAACACAGAGACTGATGGCTGGGCTGGATCAGCCTTTTCTACCCAGTGCAATCAGGAAGCATTTGAGGAACAGAAAATTTAACTGTAAGAAGGTTTTGGAATGAGAGTAGGTGGAAATGAATGCAATCATAACAATTCCAACTTAGAAATAAAGAGGGAGGGAAATGAAAATTCTGCATCGTTTCATTTTGACATTTTTAAGTATCTAATTTTAACTGATATACTTTATCATGGAAAGATGAGAATGTTACTTTAAACACACTTTTGAGAAAATCTGCCACTTCTTTGGTACCAAACCAATATTTTTGGCTTAAAAAGACTGAAATGCCTTTTGAAAGATAAGGAAAATAGAATAAAATGATTGACACTAAATCATATGTGTAATTTTATTTTTTAGCAAAATAAAATTTATATTGAATTTCTCTTTTAATTGAAAAAAAAGAGAACATTTTCTCAGCCCTACTCAAAGTAGGGATTTTTACTTTCGTTGCATTTTCTTCCCTGTTGCTATGCTGACCCCAGTAGCCAATTTTTACTGTGAAGTAGAAGACAAAATTTAAATATTGGAGTTAAATGTAAGTCGGCATGTCAGGTTTGCCAATCCAGGGACCCATCACATCTGCAAACTTTAAAAATTACTGAAGTAAAGTATAAGAAATGTGTGAAGAAAAGGACTGTATTTTGAAGAAGACATGCCACATTACAGACAGGAAAATGAGACACAGGTTAGCCCAAAGCTGACTATTCTGTCATTCAGGAACACAGTTTAGTTCTTTGTCCAGCAGAGTTTTTAATTGGATTATATTGTCCAGAGTATGAAAAAACAAACCTATTTTTTCTTTCCTGTTGCTTGGGAGGTTCTCTGCATATTTGCAGAATGACAATGGCATTTGTTGAGTTTCCCTAAGCATCTCTATTTATTGGAGATACTTTGGCATTTAAAAAATGCCCAGAGAAATAGAGTTTTCTTTTCTCTTTCTCTAGAAAAATATCATCAGAAATAATGACATCAAAGTTATAATTTGGCTTGTCCTTTTCTCAGAGAAATTGCTTTTGGGTTATGCCTCAGTGGAAAATACTTCATTTAGCTTTGAAAGCAGGGCATGGTACTCTGGAGAAGTAAATATATCCCGAGCCTTGACACAGTCAACTGTCACAAAGAACATATATATTAATATATCTTTATTTTTTCTTCTGATTTTCAGGTGGCCTTGTGCCATCCTGGGTGGGTGTTAGAATGGTCCAGAAGGCTGTGTTTACCTGGCTGGGCATGATGGCTTCTTCCTTACAGGTCAGCACAAGCCTTTAATTGGCACTGAGGGAGATACACCAGAAGTCTATAAAATGATGAGAGNGGAATTACAAGCATGTGGGCCAAAAGGGAATCATTATTTACTGTCTTTTCCAATACAAGAACTAGAGAGGTATAAATGGAACAAGCACATGGCATGTCTGGAAAATCAAAACAAAGTGGTACTCCATATAACTTGTGAAACTCAGAATACTATACGTGACAAAATATGTATAAGTTAAAAATGAAAGGGTCAAATATATGGGAGAAAATCCTCAGGGAAAAAAATGAAAACAAGCAACCAAACTAAACCAAACCAAAACCCAAAAAAACCCAGAAAAGAAGCTGCTGTGAGAAGATTTCTACAGGCTTGTAAACACTGAAGAAATTTCTCATATCCTTCTGTGTTGTCCATTACTAGAGACAGCTACTGGGCTAATCCACTCTGTCCTAGTTTATGGTTATTCTGATAGCTTCATGGTCTTTGCTGATGGACAGAATCAGACACTGGAAACAGAAGAGCTTGTAAGAATAGAGACATGATAAAGAAATAAATATCATCTGAGGCAAATTCAAAATTAATATAAGAAATATTTTTCTCATGGGTACATACTATGCATTCACTGTCAAAATAAGCTATTGAGACAAAGAATTTCACAAGTTTCAGAAATAGTTTGGAGATAAACTTGGAGGACAAGAATAAGCAGAACAAAAAATTATGTTAAGTTTTCTTAGTCAATGTCTAAAACAACTAAGTATAAATAGAGTGTGGTATAAATGTGAACCAGATTATCCCATTTCATAAAATATAAGTTGTTTAAAACCTTCGCTGAATCTTCTGGTACTGACCAGCTCTGGTTAGAAGCTGGGAATGGGACTGGTGGGATCAGTAGAGTGAGTTCTTTGATCCTCTAGGTGTGTTTGTCACACAGTGTTGCACCTGAAAAAAATGAATGGAAAGGAATTGAAATTAAAAGGAGCAGAGTGAGTTGAGCTGTAAGCAATGCAAAAAAAAAAAAAAAATGAACCCCTCACCCCTAGCAGTATCTGGCAGAGTTTTCAGTTTTCTCTGTAGTCTCTCTCTGGTCTCTGTAGACTTACGTCAGTGGTTACATGAGTACCGGGCTGTACAGAAGCCCTTCAGCGCCGACCCTCCAGGTGGGTTAAATCACACCAGCTGGGTGAAGCTCACCGATGGGGCAGGATGAGGTGCAAGGACACCTTGGGAGATCCTTCACCAAACAGTTACAGCCTCTTTTTACGTGTACACTAGAAAAATGCAGATTTTCATTTAAAAAAAGGAAAAAAAATCCCCAAACCAAAACAAAACAAACCCCCCCCCAAAAAAAAAAACCACCCCAAACAATAAAAAACCCCAAAACCAAAAAATCAAACTAACCAGTCCCCAACTTTCAAAATGGCTTAAGCAGGAAAATAAGGTTAAAGAACAGGCTTGTTAATGAAACATGTCAGATCTCTCCTCTACAACTTATTCAATAAGATATGAAACTGCCCATATCAAGTTTGTTTAAAGGTTCATCTAATCCACTGTCCTCTCAGTTTAGGTGACAGAATTGGATTTTTAGAAAAGAGCATTGGAATATGGCCAGCATGTAGTAACACTGTCATAATGTCTTACTTGATGGATTTATGTTCCTTTTTTTTTTTAAAGAAATCTTATATTCCTTTTGTTTTAGAAAATGTTTTCACAGAAACAAAAAATAAAACAAAATTAAAAAACAAAAAACAAACCATAACAAACAAACCCCCCAAAACCCCCAAACCAAACCCCAAAAAACCCCAAACAAACAAAAAAACAAACAAACCCAACCCCCCCAAAAAAAACCAAAAACCACCCAAACCCCAAATAAACCCAACTATTGTTAAGCTGATCATAAGAATTTGCCTAGAAAATGCCTGTTGTTAAACATATGACCTACTGTTTTTTTAAACATTATTCTCTTTTTCTTTTGAATCTTTTCTTTTCTCTCTTCTTTTTTTCCTTTTGGAACTGACCCAGTTTTTAAATCCCTGTCAGAGATCTGATGGTTTGTAAAAGAATCCATGCAGTGTATTATAAATCAATTCAAGCCTTCTGTAACTGATGAGGATAGATAGCGCTACATCAGTATCATCTCACCATTGAAGTAGTTAGCCTGATATAGATCTTCTAATGCATGTTTTTTCATGTGTTAGCAATGAAATGAGAAATCCAAGCCTTTGATGATGGTTGACGCTCTTTCGTTTCAAATCTGTGCATCCCTTATTGTAAGCTTGGGGCCTCAGCCCTGCAACATGCTAGCGAGGAATTAAAGTGTATCCCTTCTCAGCAAAGCACTGAAGCACGTATTTATGTGTTCCCGAGGTCAGAGCAGGATGAGTACATGCTTAAACATTTGCCTCATAGTGAATTACATATGATTTTAAAGTTAAATCTGTTCTTAGGAAATATCCTGCTGGATGTGAATGAAGCTGTAGGTGAAATATAATGAAAATTATCGTTGCACACACTGCTCCCTCCTGTGGGCACCACTGTGCACCAATTCAGCAGTGCTTGTGTCTGTGGGTTGGGGGAATTATTTTGAGGATCAAACCCAGCAATGACAGACTTCTGAAGTGTTGAAAACTCCCATTTTGGTGTTTTTAGAGAAATGTTTTGATTCTTCACTTCAAAATGTCTTAGGAGAACAAAATCAAAACAGGAATGTTTTGATTAGCCCACAAAGATTTTCTGAAATATTTTGTCACATGTAATTAAGCTTTTTTTTTAATCCGTTTTTATGAAAAGAAGAAAAAATAGAATTTTTCAGTCTAAAGAAAAATATTCCCTGATATCTTTATTAAAGATGGCAGAGCATGGGTTGAAGGAAAAAGATGATTTTCTTAGGA
>VYZQ01038718.1:0-22391 GCA_013400655.1 Mystacornis crossleyi
CAGCATTTCTGTATCCACAACAGTTCTAATGGCACACACATAAAAGAACTGAATTAAGGTTACAAGGAATGGGAAATGTCAGAAACTTTTGGATATTTGTTTTTTCAGCTCTAATAAAATCTTCTTAGATATTTCCCCCCAGTTTTCTGGTTTTCTTAAAGGAAAAAAGGTCAAACTAATTCTCCTACATTTTGAAAGCGAACTTTCCCTATCCAAAGCCTTGGCAAAGTTTTTAGAGATCTACAGAAATAAAGATTCAGAAGAACGATTATTTGTGTCACCTCTGCATATCAAAGGTCATTGCATTTCATTTGAATGTCCCTGTGTTGAGTCTCATAACTTGTATTTGACCGAAGCAGACCCTTTGCAAAGCAGTAGACCCTGATTTGAAGGCACCAATGGATGGAAAAATGACCCCTTTTTCCCAGTAATAAGCACCTTAGCTGTTAGGAAAAAGCTGTCATTGTTTCTAAGCTGAGTTTGTCTCTCTTAAGAATTTTACGTATTTGTTCTTGTTGTTTTTTCTTTGTTGTCTGGAAGAACTCTTCAGTACCTGCTATTTTCTCCCTGTGAAGGTCTTCAGACACTGTAATCAAGTCACCTCTTGGTGTTCTTTTTAATAAACTAAATGGGCCTAGCTCTTTAAGTTAGTCAAAGAAAGAATTTTCTCCAGTCCCTTCACTTATTTTTTGATGCTTTTAATGCAACCATTCCAACTTTCCATAGTCTTTTTTTTTTTGCAATATGAAAAAGACAGCAATTCCTAATATCAACAATGATGTCATTAGAAGCAAAATTGTCCTCCTACTATTCTATTTCATTTAATGCAATAAGTCCATTTTAGCAGAGATTTTTGAGTGTTTAGGGAACTTTTGTTCAGTCTTACAGCTGAGATACACTTGGAGATAACATTTTTTCTTCTTTTTTTAACCAGGAGAGAAGTTTCTTGTCAGTTAATATGTTGTATATTTTCTTTTTCTAGCCATAAAGACTCATATTTGTGTTTGAACAGTGCTTTAAGGGCTGTAATGTGACCTACAGGACAGAGTGCCTCCTCTGCTGGAGAATCTGTTGAGGAGACTGATCCAGGGCAGGGCAGAAGTCCAGCTCTGACTGATGGGTTGGTATGTGGATGAGAAGGATGTACTCTCTCTTCGCTTGCAGTTTTTTCCCCTGTACCTCAAACAACTATTTGGCTTTATTTCCTTGATAAGTTTTAATTAGAGTGTTTTGGAAAAACCAATGCTATTTTTAATGTTTCATATTGGTCATAAAATGAAATTTCTCCCCACATTTTATTTAATAGCTAATTTACATATTGGGCACAATTTGACAGCACTGCTCAATTTCTTTTTTAAATTATTTTTTATTTTACACATTAAAGTTTTAAAGGCAAATAGACACGTTGCCCTATGTGTTCATGGACTGAACTAGTTGAATCTTGTATTTCCACTGTAAATTATTAGTGACATATAGCAAAATGTAGCTACACGTGTTTCTGTGTGTATTACGGGTGCACGTTCTAGTTTGGACACATACTCAAAATTTGGGGCTGAAGCAGTTTTGAGAAAGTAAATCTCATTAAATCCAGCAATAAAGTAACAGCAATGAGCAAACACAAGGATTGAGGGGAAGAACGTCAGAAAAGAGTGTTAGGTACGTTCCCATGGTAGTAGGCTCTCCATCATCATTTGTGCCCATCACAGAGACGGAAGCAGTCCTCCACAGGCTGTCTCCCCAAAACTGTCACTTGGGCCGAACAAAGCAGGGTGTCATCTCAAAAAATGGATCCTATTTTGCATTGTAGGCTGAGGTTCCTACCAGCTGAACAAAACAAGGGCTTTCTCTTGATGAAATTAAAGGATGCAGAAGAAAAATACTGCTATGACAGTTTTTTCCCCACTGTGATATCCTGCTTAAACAATATTAGTCTTTTACGTTATCAGTCATAAAAGAGAGGACTGGGTAAAGCTGATGATAAGAAAGGAGAAGAAATTGGCAAGGAAGGAACAAGGAAGGGACATGACTAAAACTTGTATCAGCTGGCACTGTAGTGAATTCAAGGAAGGCAAGCTACCATATAAGAAGCGATCTGGCCCAGCAGACACAGCAATTAGCTTGGATTCTTACTGGAGAATGGGATAACAATTTCTTCCACAAAGCAAACTCAGAAATCTTACAATCACTGACTGATAGCTATGAGAAAAGGAAACAAAAAACATGCTGATCACTTCCAAATTTAACAGTGGTATTTTCTTGTAGCGGGATTTGAGAAAATAATATTGAGATCAGCATTTGTCTAATTAGATTAAATGTATTCATATGCCTGGTTTGCCTGTGGTAAATAGCTCTAACTGCTAACATAGGTGCTAAGAGACTGAATAAACTGTGTTCACTTTTATCCCAAGGGTCTTGCATTCATCTATTTTCTCATCTATCACAGATGAGAAAAGACATAGAAACCCCAGCTATGGCAAAGCCTGACTGATAAATTTTTACTTATATGAATGGACTTACTTTTTTTGTTCTGCAGGTACACAAAGATGAAGACAGCGACCAACATCTACATCTTCAACCTGGCTATGGCAGATGCACTTGTCACCACGACCATGCCTTTCCAAAGCACCGAGTACCTGATGAACTCCTGGCCCTTTGGCGACGTGCTGTGTAAAATAGTGATTTCTATTGACTACTATAACATGTTTACCAGCATTTTCACGCTCACCATGATGAGTGTTGATCGATACATTGCCGTGTGTCACCCTGTGAAGGCTCTGGACTTCCGTACACCTCTCAAAGCAAAGATAATCAACATCTGTATCTGGCTACTGTCCTCATCTGTTGGTATATCAGCAATAGTTCTTGGAGGTACCAAAGTCAGGGAAGGTGAGTGTGAGAATTCAAAATTCAGTCTTTTTATTCCTCAACTGACAATAAAATGTAGGCTCAAATATTGATCAAAACTTATTTATTCCTTCTTCAAAGTATATCTGAATTCCTGACATTTTGAAATATATTGTGGAACACCACAATATGACATGTAAATCATTTAATCTCAGATGCCCTGATGCAATAAAAGAACAAAATGCACTTTGGAGCACTGTCTGTGCTAGAATGAGACCATCAAAAACTACTAGCAGACAGCAAGGGAAAATAACCAGGAATTTAATCACAATGGACAAATCTAGGATCAGTTTAGGTTGAAACTTGGAATGTAGGCTTAAGGTTCTTTTTGTTGGTGTTGTAAGAGTAGCTCTGATGAAGTCCCAAGAGCAGAAACTAGAATTCTTGGGAGTTTATTATCATAAAACATTTCACAGACCTTGAAGGCATGGTGAAGAAAGGAAAAGTCAGTAGCTGGAGAGAGAAAATTAAGATAAATTATATATGACAATATCTCAAGATTTGCTTAAAAAAGGATGGGAATGTATATGGAAACCTGGAAAAGCTGAGAATAAGGATTGCCACAGGAAACAGAAATTCAGGTCATTTCAGGGAAACAGCTACAAGAGCACAGAGTCAATGAAAACTGTATGCAGACCATGTGTAGGCTTTGCTTAAAATTTATATTCCATGAAGGACTGTGGATTCAGCCCCTATAGCTCCTGACTAATTACCCTGCTATGGGGTTAATCTGATTTTGAGATCTTCCTTGAGAAGGAAGGGGGAGGATTTTCACACACATGTACTTCATACCCACAGTCATAAGAGCAGTGCAGGGGCATCTCAGTGTCTTCAAAAGGCTGGAGACCTCCAATGGTGTCCTTGGGTTGGGGTCATCCCATTACTGGATGGCTTGAAAAAATATAAGATATTTATTTAGCAGGAGTCTTGTTTGAGATGTAAACAACCTTTTGAAAAATTATTCATAATTTCCTGCACTAACAACCTTTTCTATTTGGAATGGTTTCACTTCTCTCGAGACAAATGTTTACCTAAGGACACTGTTTCATCTGCCAGAGACAATAAGTGCTGTATGTTAAACTGTTTGACATGGATCAATGTGAAAAATCATTTCAGTAACAGCTGCTCAAGGGCTGATAGATTCAGCTGAAGATATACTGATTTTGTTCTTGCTGTTGGTCTTCTGTTATGTAGGTGACAGAAAGGTCCTCTGGAAACTCTTCTATCAGTGCCTTGAGGGACCACGTGTCCTGGTCTGCAGTGCTGTAACTCTTCTCCGCAGTAAAGTTTTGACAGGCTCTATAAAACAATGCCTAGCCGGGGAAACATTAATTTCAGACATATTAGTGAAGAATGTCTTGCTACATATGAGATCCTGAAGGCCATGGGACACTGGCTCAGGCAGATCTTTTGTTGGAGCATGCTCAACTAACAGAACATTCCTGTCATTCACTGTCAGCAGCACGTTTAGATCAAGGGGGTCCTCTGAGGCCAGCAGTGATTAAATGCTTTTTCCTTGCAGCTTTTTTTTTTTTTTTTTNGTTGTTTTTTTTTTTTTTTTTTTTTTTACTTATGAAACAGAGACTGGTAGTACAGAACACGGCTGGGCTAAATGAGGTTGGAAATATTGGCAACTGCTTGTCAGCTGCTGCTGCTCCTCCCTGCTCGTCTGATCTAAGGTCTCTCTTGAGCATTTAGTGTCAATTACCTTGTCTGCCGTGTTCATGAATTGCGCTGATAAATGCTGAAGTGGAAAGTCGAGGATGCTCCCTTTGCCTGACAGCTGGAGCTCAGGCCTGAAACTTTATGTTATGTGGGTCACATCAGTTGTTGTTTATATGCTTCAGGGCCTCTGCTGGATTCAGATTTAAGCAACAACTGAACGGCAAATGGAAAGTGATTATATTTAAAGTTCCCTCACTGTGCTCAGTTAATCCGTTTTGTTATCACAGTTCAGAATTGCTCCCAGGTGTGTCCTTTTGGATACATTTTTCCTGCAGAATAAATTTTACATCTGTGTAAATTTTCCTGCTCCAGCCTTAATGGAGTTCTTCTTGCTGAAGAATTGTTCAGCTAACAAAAAAAAAAAAAAANTTTAAAAAATTTTTAATAAAAAAAAAAAAAAAAAAAAAAAAAAAAGGAATACAATTAACTATTCATATTGCCAGTAAGGATATGAAGGCTGTGAATGTGACACAATCAATATTATATATCTGATATATATGTTTCCTATGTCAGGATTAAGATTGATCTTATATGATACCTTATCAAACACATTATAAAATATATTTTACACCAAAAATACCATAAAGAATGCAGTGTTTTTCCTTAAATATATCGATGTATTTGGAATATTTGCTTTTCAAAGTGGAAAATGTAAGTATGAAATCCTAGGTTTATGACACTATACACGGTTCTGCACCTTCTCATGCAGTAAAAATAAAATATAAATTGGATTTTACTTAGTTCCACTTCCAACGTTCCAGAAAACTAATGTGGTATTGTGCATTATGACCAGAATTTCTATTGATTGTTTCCTAGCTGTAAACTGGGGAAATTTAAATGGATTCCATAATGTACTATGCTATGGCATTACATATATCAAGTACAATACATGAATATTAATGAATTTAGAATAAGATTTTCCATAGAAAGTAAACTGCCATGAGATGTAAGATAATACATTTGTGTTTGATAATTTGGAACTCTAAAATAACATTGCCAACCACAAATTATAGTAAAATATAGTGAGGATGACCTAATAATTTTGATAAATATGTGAAATTATGTCAGTAGATCTGAAGAGGGCATTTCCTCTGGGAGTGGATTTCAGTGAGTAGTTGGATGTGGTCCGGAGCAGCCATCCATGATCACACTCATTTTTATCCAGACCCACACATCCGGAGGCAGCTTTACAATTTTAGCTAATACAGCTGCATCCTGATTTTATTGCTGCTGCTAAGCCGTGATCTACTACAAATAACAGTAATATTTGACATGAAAACTTTGAAGATGATTGTTGGCATTTCTAGAATTAAATTAGTAAAAGTAACTACGCGTATGAAAACCTACATCACAAAGGATTTAGATAAGTTCACTGTCAAGACCTGTCAAGTCATACTTGTGCTATCATCTGAATATCCTGCATCAGCCTTGAAAAGTATGTCTTTTCAATTTTCAGCTTTCAGAATAATACATATTATTTAAAATAAAATCTCAAAATATTTAGCATTTTTAGCTTTAAACTTTTTCTATTAAAATCTTTTGGTATTCAATACTGCCCAGTAACAGCTTTCTGATATCTAACCATGGAAATGTCTGTATGGCACTATAATGCTAACTTCTCCCCCTAATTGTTTTTCAAAACAAATTCTTTGCAATATCTTTTTGATTTGTGAGACATTTTTATAGCAGGAAAATATAGCCTGATGGTTTTATTTCTGACTTGTCCTGATGGAGACAGATATGAAAAAGTGATATGCAGGAGTATATTAAATCATTCCACCCTTAGATTTGAATCGATGAAAGACATTACATAATAATTTGTAGAGGAATGACAAACTTGGTGGGGAAAATGAGAAAAAATCCAAGGAACAATGCCGTACTTTACAGGATGAAATGTAAGCTACAATTCAGAGTGAAAAATCCCTGTGTTACCCTGACTTATCTTCAGTAGAACGGCTGATACAAGTTGTAAATTTACCTCTTCTCTTGCCTTTTCATTTATCTTATTACTTGTTTTCCCATACGTTTTATATGCTGGATGGCTCCAATGAGATCAGTAAATGAATCCTCAAATATTTCATTCATTAGCAGTCTCCTGTCAGATGAAATATTTCTGTTAAATGCATTCAAGTGACATCCTGTGGCTCTGAATCCTGGCACGGGCAATGGGGAAAGGAGTGGGCTGATCTCTGTGCCCAGACCCTGCAGTCTCTGCACAGGCTGCATGCTCAATGGCACGATCTGCAAAAAGAGTAGCTTCCATTCGACTCCACACACACGTGTATTTTATTTGCTTCTATTTAACAGAAAAGAAGGTGTTGTCAGGAGTTTTTCTGGATGTAAGTATTTATGTGTACTCTAACTGCACTGTAAAAGGCACATGAGAAAAGATAATTACATAATTCTCTTATACTGGCAAAATTTTCCTACTATCAAAACCTCCTTCAGCTTCTACCATTCATGTTATCAAAAATCTTTCTCCACTCACAGACAAAAACATATTTTTGTAGTTTGATAATAATGGTGAGATTTCTACTTCACTGAAGATGGTAATCAGTCTGGTTTTAAATCTCAGTGAGATTCAAATGGAAACAACTTTACAAATTTTGTTTTTGTGCTCTGCTTTTTTAGATCCTCCCATGGGAAAGACATTTCATAAAATATTTTACATTTATAAAAGCCCAAAACTCAGTAATTTCTAGAGACATCTGCATAAAACCAGTTTCAATGGTAACTGAAAGCTTCCTTGGAGTGATTTAATGATAACTCCATTTATTAATATCACAGTACATGCTAATCACTTTTCATAGCTTATGCTATGATAATTACATTATTTAGAATATCTAATAACCAAGCAATTTTCTTCTTCCTTCCTTCATTTCTAGATACTGCTAGCACTGAATGCTCCTTGCAGTTTCCAGACAGAGATTATGTGTGGTGGGACATCTTCATGAAAATTTGTGTCTTTGTCTTTGCATTTGTTATCCCAGTTCTCATTATAGTTGTTTGCTATACTCTGATGATTCTGCGCCTGAAAAGCGTACGGCTTCTCTCAGGGTCTCGAGAAAAAGACAGAAACCTGCGTCGCATCACCAGGCTGGTTCTTGTGGTTGTGGCAGTTTTTATTATCTGCTGGACTCCTATCCACATTTTCGTGCTGGTTGAAGCCTTAGGGGACGTGTCCCACAGTACAGCTGCCATATCCAGCTATTACTTCTGCATCGCTTTGGGTTACACCAACAGCAGCCTCAATCCAATCCTTTATGCGTTTCTGGATGAAAACTTCAAGAGATGCTTCAAGGACTTCTGCTTCCCCTTCAAGATGAGAATGGACAGGCAGAGCACCAGCAGAGTCAGAAACACTGTGCAAGACCCAGCTTACATGAGGGAAGCAGGCGGGGCAAACAAACCTGTATGACTAGTCGTGGAAATGTCATCTTTCTGTCCTCAGGAGAGAGAGGAGTCCAACGACCTAGGACTGACGCAGATTACCACTGCTGTTTGAAATCGACTCACCCAGACAGACATTTCTTTCTGGAATATTTCAAAAATCCAAGCGGTCTGAACTAAAGCAAATTTATTATCGTTAAACAAGAACCTCCTGAAAATAAGCTCAAATGAAAAGGACCTGGATGATGGTCGGGTTTTGGCACCATATTTGTTGTATTTTGAGCCAGCAATAAAACACACTTTTGCAGAGAAAAGAAATAGTGTTGCACCAGATGATTCTGGATAAGAATAGTTCTGGCTCTTCTAGTTACAATATGTAACAGTGTATTAAACAACTTTTGGTCATAAAACTGTTATACCAGAAACTTCTGCCCCAACAGTGATTGCTTCTAAAGTATGGAGTTTGACCACTTGATCCTCTTTTACAATGAAGAGTGTTAGGTTTCTGTGAACAGTGCCAGAGCTATAATCAATATTGTCCTCAATTAATATACCTGTAACCCTTGTCTGTGCTGTGAAAATCCATTTTAAGCATGATCGACCTACACACCAAAGTAATTTTATTGTGTCTGTGTATGGTAAAGCCTTTTGGCATTTAAAAATGTGGGAATTTAAGGGAAATTGTTAGCACATGTTTAATCACCTATGTGTAATGTTTTGTATGTGTGATTTTCCAAGGTGATCGTTTCTTTATTGAGTCTGAATAATGTAGTATGCATTTTCAGAGTGTATATTGAACAAGAGGCTAGAAAACTTCAAATGCTTCCAATTGTCACAAAGCTGATGAAAAGCCGTGTTACATTCATTGCATGGAGGAAACACTCTCGTGTTTTTTTCCTGGACAATTTGTAAGCAGACTGGAATAAATATTTGACAAATTAGAAACTAGTGAAGTAGCACATGAACCAACTGGATTGATACAAAGGAAATTAAATATTACTGGTTGCTTTAATGGCATTTGACTGAGAAAGTTCCTGTTTTACTGACGCTGATACATTTTCTTTGATACAGTCCTATGAATTAAGTAATTTTCTCTGTTTTCCTGTGAAGATGGAGGTGTCAAGGCACAGCTAAATAAGTTAGTAGCTCGCTGAAGGTAAGTTTATGGTAAAACTGAACCTAACCCCAGCCTGTAGTCTTTTGTCTTCCTGATGTTATTTATTACTACTCCCACTACTGCTGTTGCTGAAATTCAGAGGAATACTCTCATTATCTTCACCCTGAACAGATACACCATTATGTTACTGTTAATTTTGTTCTTTGTAAAAAATAATTAATAAGGTGGATGTCTTCATTTCATGGCAAATTTTCTTGGAAGCACTATCTGATTTGGTCCTATCAGACCAAAAATACTTTATGCACACTGGTATAAATAATGAGTTTTTTCTTGAACTACTTGGCAGGCAAGTTCCTGTGTAAGTGCTGTAGAAATTCAGCCTTCTGCAGGACTTCCTCCTACTTTATTGTTAACGCAGTCATGTATGTCAAATATTTTTGATATCAGGTTGATAAAAGCAGTTGTTCTTGAAATATTCAAGATGACTCTTTCTGGACAAATCTGGCCCTTTCTGATTGTTTCTGTATGAAGATTGAATAGCTGACCTCAGGATGCTTGCTTTACGTGGGGAAATGAATGATGCTCACACAACTGATGACTCTCATCTCCTAGTGGTGTTGTTTTAACGTGCATCCACCTTTCTAAATTAAGTCCTGACCTTTAAATGGTCACAAAAAGAGAATGTTTAAGGTTAAAGTTGAAAATTTAAGGTGTTTATCAAGTTAGAAGCAAGTGAAATGGGAAAGAACTAGAATCTAATGAACTATTTTCATTCAAAATAACCTGTGTTCTCGTTCATGACTTACCATTTGCATATGTATATCTGTGCTTGAATAGAGTTATTGTTCTACATATTATGTGCAATGCTCTGCACTGTAATGAAAAATCAATGTTCTTAATTTGCAAAAAGGAGGTTTCTAATAATATTTTTTTTTGTTTTATGTTCTTAATAAGGAGATCATCATCTCCATCACAGTGGAAGGAACGTATAACATCCTGACAATTAAGCTTGCAAAGTGATGTAAGAACCGGTCCTAAAGGTTTATTTCTATCATGGAACATTAACAGCCAAATTACTCTGAATTCAGTAGAAAGGTGTCTTGGAAGTTTTCTTGTCAAATTGAGCAGCTTACCACACTTCACTAAACAACAGCAGAGAACTGGCCAAGATATATTTAACACACGAGAAAGTATATTAGAAATAATACTACAGTTTTGCTCATGGAATCTGCTTCTAGATGATAAAATTCCCATTGTAAAGCACGTCACTTTCTTTGTAACTCCAGGCCAGGGACTTGCCTTCGCTCTTGTGCTGGCTCCAGGAGGCAGCGAGAAGTGAAGGCAGGGTAGGAGCTGCCTGGGCCAGGAGTGGGCCAGGAGTGGGTGGGGAATGGGGCAGCAGGGACAGGCTGTGCTGTCCCACGGGTCCTGGAGGAGGGCAGCATGGGGCAGACACATGCAGGCAGCCCAGGAGTCAATTGTACTTG
Organism: Mystacornis crossleyi; assembly: GCA_013400655.1. NCBI lineage: Eukaryota > Metazoa > Chordata > Aves > Passeriformes > Timaliidae > Mystacornis > Mystacornis crossleyi. Next base: position 10,624 of record VYZQ01038718.1, read on the forward strand.
CTGCACCCACTCTCACCTTCTTTCCTTTTTGGAGGTTCCAAAAATTCAATACTGCAAAAGCATGGTCATGGACCTGCTTGTGGGGTTAAATTCCAATCAGCTAGTGTGGATAGTTAATATATCACCTTTTGTGTTTCCTGCTTCTTTTAACTGAGAAATCTTTTATTTGGGAAATATACCTGGTGTTCTGGTTCAGGACAGAACAACAGATGACAGAGAAATGATGCTCAAATGCTGAGAAACCCCAAGTTTAGTTAATGAGGAATATCTCAACAGGCTGAGAAATTCAGAGGAAAATTGAAAATGAAATTTTTGTCCTGTGAAAGATAAAGGGAAAATGCACTGATTTGAGCCAGAATTCCTCTTGGTTTTGGTAGATTAATGTAGTCTTTGCAAAGAAGACAGGGAAATTGTGCTGAGATTATTTTTTCCATAATTGCTTATCAATTCTTAATCAAACATAATCATTGTTAATCTGGCTGTTTTCTTCCCATTGAACTTTTTTCTTGAGAAAAAAATGTGGATTCAGCAAAATTGATTTTGTGATAACTTATATAATCTGTCAAATAAAAAAAATTATTGTGTCTGGATAATTTTTAACTGTATCTTACAGGTTTGTAATACAACATAATGAGTACATCTACTCATTTCCAGAGTGACAGACTGAAAGATATTTCAGCTGACTGAATCAAGGGTTTTTCTTTTTGTTGGACCGCATGTGGCTTGGGAACTGTTGCTGCACAAATGACTGACATGCAAGGTGAAATGATCTCAGACTGCAGATTTTGATCATTTTTTAGTGAAAAATGTTTTGATGTCCAACTATGGGGCTAATGCAAGAGAGCATGCAAGCACTGGGAGCCGCTTGCTGGTGGGAAGCAGTTGAGAGCAGGAGCTGCTTCTCCTGCTGTGTTGGGTAAAACCTGTCACTCACTGTGTGCAAGGACTGCTCAGCTTTAGGTTACACCACCGTGGTTTAACCCCAGCTGGCAACAAAGAACTATGGAGTCCCTTTCTCACTGCCCATTCTCGCCCCTCCAAAAAACTTGAGAGTTGAGATAACAACAGTTTAAAAATGAAAACAAAGTAAAATGTGCTAATATTAATACTAATGCTAATACTATTAGTAATAAAAGGAGACAGAAAAATAAAACCTGAGACAGACACCTGATGTCCAATACAATTGCTCACCACCCTCTGAGCGATGCCCAGCCCATCCCACACAGCGCCTGGCTCGTCCTGGCCAACTCCTGCTGGTTTATACACTGAGCATGGATTCCTCTGGTATGGAACATCTCTTTGGCAAGATTGGGTCAGCTGTTCTGGCTGTGCTCCCTCCTGGCTGCTTGTGCCCCTGCCTGCTGGCAGAGCATGAGAAACTGGAAAGTCCTTGACTCAGGGTAAGCCCTGCTTAGCAACAACTAAAACATCAGTGTGTTATCAACATATTCTCTTACTAAATCCAAAAAACAGCACTGTACCTGCTGCTAGGAAGAAAATTAACAATAACCCGGCTGAAAGCAGGACAACTATTTCTGGAAAATAATCATGGAAGTTACCAGGATGTTCAGCCTGCTTTCCCTCCAATGTTGCTTTTTAGCTGACAGCAAATACATGCTCTCTTATTCATTTTCCAAGTCTGTTAATATCAATAGCAACATCTCAGATGGGCTTAGGGATCTTCAGAAGGGAAATACGCATCTCCTTCATGAGTAAACAAGCCCTGGGGCAGACTGATGGCTGTAGGAATCCAGGTTGCTATTTCCCTGCTAAAAGGAATATCAAAAATACTTAAATACCTGCTGCTTTATGCTCCATTATAAAGTTGGAGCAAACCCTGTAGTAAACCTCCTGGAGGTGTTAGTATCTATTAGTGATTTAATGGTGTGAGGGCTTGATAGTGGGTACACAGTATGAGAAAATTCTGTTCACAGTGGCAGCAGTTGCTTAGAAAAGAGTGTAAAAGCTAGGGGACATGAAAAACAGGAGACATGAAAAACAGTGGGCACGTGTGTACCTATGTATGGGTGTACAAGATCTCTTTTTGCTTTTAATTTATAAACCATGATTTTATATATTTATACATATGTATATATTATAAAACAACCAATCTCTCTTCAAATTAGCTAAAATTTGTTCTAAAAGCTTTGAAAACACACACAATTTAGAGGGCCTCAATGTATGGAGATAAAGTAGACAAGATGGGCACTGAAATACAAAAGCTTTGGCAGAGTGGGAGAAAGGTGGGACGTAACAGGAGAGTTTGGAAACTACTTGGAAATACTGCAGATTTTCTTGGTAGAGGCCATCATGTCCTGGAAGAAAAGTACTTATTACTGCTGATGAATTTCCTTCCAAACTATCTCTTGTTAAAGCAAATACTCAGCTGTCTCCAAAACAACCACTATCATTCTTAAAATACTTTCCTGTGCACAGAAGGTTTTCAGAAAGCAACACCAGAAATCAGTCATGAAGGCAGTCTGATGATAGACCTGCAACTAAATCTTGCTCTTCAGTTAAGGCTTAGTATGGGCAAAAAATCTGTTGACTATATTTATCTTCCATTTCTGGATGTCTGAAACACAGCTTTGAAAGTCTGCATCTGTTGAACAAATATTTGATTGATCAGTGAAAATACCCTTGTGCTGTGAAGTTGTAATGTACTTGGCAAAACCACTGTTAATTAGCCCTGGGAATGGCAGGATGCATTTTAGGGATATGTACCTCCTTCTGTCTTCTCTGAAGAAGAGTTTTTTATGGCCAAAAATGCCCTAATTGAAAGTGCCTTTATTCAGCTGAAAACTAGCATTAATATACTGCTATTTGTAGCAGGTAAGATGGTATTTTGTGCTCTTGGAGCACTTTTTTCCTCAGTCTGATAATATTTCTTACCTCTGTTTTGTGTCATTGTGCAAGAAGTGTCTGGAGTGGGCAGCTCCTGAATAGAAATTAGGCTTACCTAATGTATCTTTTCCTCTCTTCTTTCAAATCCTGCTTGAGTTCCAGTCTTCTTCTTTGGTGAAAATAAAAAAGAAAAGACATAGAAATTATGTAGGCATAAAACTGTTATCTGTAAATCCGTGTTATGCTTTTTCTTCCTTTTTTCCCCTTCCATTTGATTAACTCCTTTATGTGCCTAAAACCCAGAGATTACCTCCAGCTATATGAATCACATTAAAATATGGTGCTTTTGCCTTATGGGTCAGCTGTCAGGTGTTACAGTTCTGTCCCATATGTAAGTGTGCACAGTGCTCCCTGGTATGGAGTCTCTCCTTTCTTGTCTGACAGGGCAAAATGACATCTACTACACGTTGTATTTGGTTCTCAACTGTGTTTGTGCATTTTAAGACTGCTTTGTTGCTGGTTGTGCCATAACCCAGATGTACATACAAATCAAATCCTCAGAGTGGCAGCCATAAAAGTCAGAAGTAATTATAATAATAATAATAGGATCACGTAGAATGTTACGAAAATAATATTTTTTTTCCCACGAAACAAGACATTAGAGTAATTTCGTTCACTTAATGAAAATAAAAACATGTACTGTGTCTGAGATCAGGGGGAGAACAGAAGTCGTCTCATCCCAGTAGAACACTTCAGTTATGGCCATGGGCTTTATTTGGTTTTATAGAGTGGAAAAGAAAAGCTTTTCTATATAAAACTGCAATTTCCACATTCAACAAACCTTCTGCAACACAGAGGAGTTACCATGTTCATTTTCACAGTGCTTTCAGCTGAGCATTTGATACAAATTTGAACTTAATGTAGTAGGACTCAGATCAGGATTCGAGCATGGTGTATGTGTAGTGCTCTGTCCCCAAGTTACTTTTACTACTAGTTGCTTTTATTACAATGCTATTTTCATCTGCTTGAACACCAAATGGTAGCAGCTCCCACGACACTTGATGTTGAAGCCCAAGAAGCTTGTGGGACATGTTTCCAGGCCGCAGCTGCCAGGGAAAGAATGAGCTAAGCGAGAAGTTGCTTGGGTTTGGCACAGGCTTGGCAGAAACAAAGCAAAATTTTCGACATGTATAGGCCTATAGGTTTCTGCAGCATTCAATGGTAGCTGGGCAAAACAAAGTGTGCTACTGCTGTAAAAACTTCTGTTAAATTCTACTTGCTCTTTAAAGAACAACAGACCTTTCTCTCCACAGGCTTTGTACTAAAAGTAATTGCTCTATGTGTGACAGAAACCACATTTCTGATTTCACTTCGATAGATGAATTTTAAACAGAAGATAAAATACAGTTAAGTCACATAGACATAATGATAACCCCATCAAAATCACAGCTGCAACTCAAATCCCATTAGCATCAGGTGAGTAATATATAGCTCTTTTTATGAACTTACATGCCTAACTCTACGTATCAGTTCAGGCCAGGAGGAAACAAATTTGGAATCCTACATATGACATATATGTAATGTGTCAGAGCAGGTTCTCTCATACAACCACTGTACAGGTTGTATAACGTTTTTGTTTGCTTCTTAATTGGTACAGGAAAAGGTAGAAAGGTTTTATAGAGTGATATTTCTCATTTATGTGGCTTAAAAAATTGGACAAGCATTATGTTGTTCTGCAGCAAGAATTTCTCATTAGTTTACTCTGATTTGATTGGTAATACAGCTAATTCCCCCAAGTCAAGTCTGTTTTGTGCGTGCCTATAATTGCTGAGTGATCTCTCCCTATCTTGACCCACAAGCCTTTTGTTATATTTTATCTGCCCTGCCCAGCAGAGGAGGAGAGTGATAGAGAAGCTTTGGTGGGCACCTGGTATCCAGTCAGGTTCAATCCACCACAGGACACTTGGATGTTTTCCAGCTAAGGCACCATGTGTTTGGGAGCATATGCCATGCCAGAAGATGCTATAGGAAAATCTGGAATAGGCCATGAACTTTGCATATTTCTTCTGTTGATGTATATCCAGTATCTGCTAGACATTTTGTTTTCAGAAGAAAACACAAAATATGTTTTATTTGAGCTCTACCAGCTACCCTTATTGCTCTTAAAGCCTTGGAAAAAAACTCAGGCAGGGCCTACAGAGTCATTTATTTAAAGTGATTGCTTGGGGAAAGAGGTCTTCATGAGATGAGCATTGTGGAGTGAGTTTCTTTCCACCTACAAACAAGAAACAGGGGTCAAAATCTGTCAGTGAGAAAAATATTTATGGATTACTATGATATTAGCAGCTTTTTATGAATTTGTGAGCTGTCTTGTGTCTTGATTTGATATGAGCATTTCACACATCCTGGGTATTTCAGCCTTGCAGGAATCCTCTGAGTCATTGCTTTAGCAAATGGAGGAAAGGAATGGAAATTTGCTACTTAAGAGGGAAGGAGTTGGGAGCTGGGGAAAGTTGCCTCATTTATTAATAGAGCTGATCTGAATATGGATTTCCTTTCAGAAAACATTATGATGGATGGAGGGGAAAAAAAGACGATAGGAAAACACAGTCTTTATTCCCTTATTTTCTGTGGGAAAATGGCATTTTGCTGGTGGCCTGACATACTGGTACCCAGCCTGTGAGAAGAGGAATCCATCCTTGACGTGCCTTTGGAAACCTCAATATTACCTGTCTCTTAAAAGATATATCTGAAAACCATTCAATCTAGCCTCTGAGGAATCACAATATTATTTGCAATGACAGAGAAGAGCTCATATATTAGCAGGGTGAGATAACCTGTCTTTTCCCTGTTGGTGTTTTCCACAAATAGCACCCAAACTGCAAATTGAATGCTCTATTTAAGAAATTTCTGCTTTATGGTGTTAGTCCGGTATGAATTTGCCAGACGGTTCCTTCCTTATCTTCTGGCTGCACTTGCAGCCCAGAAAGCCAATTGTATCCAGGGCTGCATCAGGAGAGGGGTAAGCAGGTTGGGAGAGGGGATTCACCCCCTCTGGGGAGTGATTCTCCCCTCTCTCCCACCAGGAGTGCTGCATCCAGCTCTGGGGTGCCCAGCATAAGAAGGATGTGGGCTTTTTGGAGCGACTCCAGAGGAGGGTCATGACAATGATCAGAGAACTGGAGCACCTCTCCTATGAGGACAGGCTGAGAGAGTTGAGGCTGTTCATTCTGGGGAAGAGAAAGGTCTGGAGCAGCCTTTCACTACCTAAAGGGAGCCTACTAGAGAGCTGAAGAGGGAGTATTACAAGGACATGGGGAATGGCTACTGAGAGTAGGTTTATCTGACGTATTGGGAAGAAGTTCTCTGTGGGGGTGGTGAGGCTTTGGAACACATTGCCCAGAGAAACTCACGATGTCTCATCCCTGGAAGTGTTCAAGGTCAGGTTGGATGGGGCTTTGAGCAACCTGGTTTAGTGGAAGGTGTCCTGGCCCATGACAGAGGGGTTGGACCTAGATAATCTTTAATGTTCCTTCCAACCCAAACCATTTCAAGATTGTGTTTTTCTATGACATTAAAGAAGGATTTGTATGGGAATAAAGGAATTTTTCCTTAAGTGGTCTTAGATTCCTTTCATCTGGTTTGTTATTTGTAAACCTTGCATATATCCCTAACGTATCCCATGCTCTCAGTGGGAAGGCTCTTTGTATCTGTTTTCCTCAGTACGTGTTCTTACTGTAGTTACCAATTCTAGAAAACTATTATTTGATATCATGCTTCAAAATGCACTCGGTGTTGAAAGTCAGTGAGAAATTAGGAGGTTAAATGTGATGTTTGATATGTATGATGGGTTCAGAAGTGTGGTGATTTTCCCTCTGCAGAGTCATTTTTCACTGCCTCTGCGGTAGAAAGACATTGATCTTGCCAGAGCAACACTCCAATTTGACGTGGTGAGTCCTACAAACTTTTGTGGCTTTTGATGAAATCATTTCCAGTTCAGCATTCTTCATTGTCCTCAATGGAGACACATACACTTTGTAGCAAGTGTAAGGTGAATTTCCTCGTAGACATGCGAAAAAAGAGCTTCAACTGGGAGCTATATCCAGAATTTTCCAACTTAATAAACAAGTTAAACTGGGTGCTTTAGACCTTCCTGCAATTCCCTCAGCACTTTCCCCCTTGTCAGCTAACCTCTTCCCTTCCTTCTCTCTCAAACAGATACATGTTTCTGTTTGTTTCCACTTTACACAGATGAGCTGTACGCAGTGAAACCAAGCCTTGCATTAAGCGTGTACCTAAATGCTACACTTGTTTTTCTCATCTGATAAATGTTCTCTTTCTGATTTTCAATTTTCTGGTTGACAGCTTGCCAGAAGCTTTCTTCACTGAAAACTAGCTTATTGCTAATTTTGACAGCTGTCAGAAAAAGTTCCTGCCTATGCTTTCATTTTTGTAAACAGCAAACAGAGCTCACCACATCGCAGTAATTAGCATACAATGATGCCCTAGGATGCAACCTTGAGAGTTGTTGTCATGACTGGGAAGTACTGTTTTTTCAAAACTGAAATTCTTTGTCAATACCTTTGCTCTAATAAAACTTTTCCACAGGAGGTTTCTTAGGGTAAATTTTTAGTGAAAAGAAACACAACAACCTTCTGAAGGGCTGCAGTCCAGGTGCTTTGTACTTACTGAGGATGAGTAGGAAGAGGAGGCAGAGTTTAGTATGGCTGTAAAGGAGTGTTCAGGGAGTGTAATATGGATCTCCCCTGCCCTAGATAGTGGCTTCATCTCTAGTCGAAACAAAACATTCTGACACTCGCTTTTTTTGGACCTCGCTTCTGGATAGATGGGAGACCCAGGAATGGCTCATGGCCTGGTGGAGATGATCTGCATGGAGGGCTTCAGGCAAGATATGTTATTGCAAGAGGCTGTGAAGGGAAGACACAGCCTCTTGGCTGGATTCCCCAGAAAGTGGGCCCAGCCTAGGCAGTGTCAGACCTGCTGTGTTAGACCCAGTACCCAAGGCCACGAATGGCATGAAGCAGGAGGGAGGCCATGACATAGCGCTGCAAAAAAATGAGCTGCAGCTCTGCTGGAGAAGAAACTCAAGTAGGGAACCAGCTGGATGAGTGTCTCTCCAAGTGCGGGAGGCTTTTCAGGTTTGTGTTTGAAGATTTTTCTATACCTCCCTGAACATTTTCAAGTGGCCTCGGTTTTGTTGCTACAAATTGAATTCTGGTTTTTCAGACGGCGTGAGCAGCTGTTTTCAGTTGAAAAGAGAGATCCTCTTTTTACAGGTCTTCATTTCCTTACCCTCTTCTTTGTTAATAAGAATTCATGTAGGCAATATTTTGATTGATCTGAGGCTTGATCATGTAAGAATTCATGTTTCAACGTATCATATGGCAAAGCTCAGAGTGTTGGGCATAAGTGAATGTGCAGACGCTAGCTCTGTTCCACACAGTATTGTTAATTTGCTTTGAACAATTGAAGACAAATAGTATCCATGGGAAACTTGCATTGGTGGAAACCGCCTGTGAATACCAAATTTCCTTTTAGCAGAAGCTATTAGTACACTTGTGGCACTTACAGGAAAAAAAAGAAAAGAATAAAATGTTTTCTCCCTTACAAAGCTTACAGTATAATTCTCCAATTAGTAGCTCCAAGAGTGAAAGATGGTCCTGCAGGTGCCCTGAACTAGCATTTGGAAAACTGCAGCTTGCTCCCAGAAACAGCCCCGAGTATTTGCTGTGTGATCAAAGAAATCAGGTGGGCAAAATTTGCAAGGTAGTTTCAAGAAAGAATAATTTGGAAATGCTAAGGAAAGTGGCTCCCCGAAGGAGTTGGGTGCCAGTACATTTTAAAAGCAGCATTGGAGGCATATCTGCTTTTTCAGATGTTTTTACAAAGATGGTCTATAGGACTTAAATAACTTCACAGCTGTAATTGTACCACCTCTTGCTGGCTGAAGAAACTGTCTTAGGATAGGCCTGACCAGGTTGGACCAGGTGGGAGCAAGAGCTCTCTGCCTGGGATATATGGTGACTGGTTGGAAGTGTGGACCAAGACCTAATATGAGAGACCTGTAGAGAAAAAATGTAAAAACCCATTTCTACACATGACAATTGTGTGTAACTTAGGTACTGCAGTGATAGGGTGGAGGTATGTGGCTTCCTAGAAAACAGATCTGATGATTTAAAATATGATGGGTTTTTTCTAAGTAATCCAATTAATACTAGAAATGAGTGTAAGGATATAGCTATCACATGATGGGAAAAAATATGGTGAATGATGTGTTTGCATAACCTTAATTCTGCTCAGAAAACTTATGGAGAATATATTCTGTGTGTTGGACTGTGGTACAAAAACATTTGAAATAACAGCTGAAATTCTCCTCTGTAATTCAGTCTGAGATTGAAATGGTGCTTGAAAATAACATGGCAACTTATGCAATTTTGGTAATTGAGATTAACAAATAGGGTTTTGTTAATTTAATAAATTACTGAAATCAAATTGCAGTGCATTTATCATTCAAGTTACCTATCTTGATATTTGTTTAAAATGCAATAAGACACATCTCCTTCAGGGCTCCTTCTGGTGTTTATGCTTCCAAATGCTGATGAGTTATTTACTTTACCATATTCCTTTTTTTTTTTTTTAAGAGCTTCAAAACTGCATAATTTTGTTGAAATTTTTGACTCCTCTGCAGGCATTTCTGCCATATGTTGTAGGTGCATGCAACATTTCAGAAGGGCCACATGTGCAAACTTTGACCTCTCTGAGCACTGAGGTGGCTGGAGAAATATGTTGGGTAATCCTGAAGTCTTCTGTTACCATGCTGTGGACCTTCATTATTTAGTCTGATATCATCTCTCATATGTGGCTTACCCTTCATATAGTATATGAGAATTCTGAGGTAAGAATTAGAAGGTAGCCGTTAGAAATTGGTCAGTTCTCTGAGAAAACTTCCTTAGGAATGCAGGATATAAAACACATCTTGTACTCCTTACCTCACTGTCAGGTGGGCAGATGCAAATGTGGAGACAAGGATATAGGTAATCTGATGGAAATCATGATTTTGATGTATTGTAGATAATTGAAAATCACAAAAACACCTATATTTGCAGCTGAATGTGTTATTTTCTTTAAAAGAGTTTTCTTTAAAAGAGTATTCTCTAGGCTCTGTAGACTCTACTGAACTTTCACTAAGAAGATAGGGATGCATGCTCTTTAAAAATGGGAAATGCTTTTGAACCAGAATACTGAGACTGTCTTGAGAATACTGAGATCTATAATGAGCAGTTCCAAGTACCTCATACAGAAGCTACTCTGCCATCTTTTATATTGATCTCTTTGCTCTCATGACCAGTGACAGGACTAAGGAAATGGCATGGAGCAGAGTCAGGGGAGATTTAGGCTGGCTACCAGGGCAAGGTTTTACACCCAGAGGGTGGTTGGGCACTGGAACAGGCTCCCCAGGGAAGTGGTCACAGCACCAAACCAGACAGAGTTCAGGAAGCATTTGGACAATGCTCTCGGGCACATGGTGTGGCTCTTGGGGACATCTTGGGAAGGGCAGGGAGCGGGACTCAGTGATCCTGATGGGTCCCTTCCAGCTCAGCATATTCTATGATTCCATGATTATTTGCTCTTAAAAACTTTACCTGACTGGGGAACCAAAAGATTATCAAACAATGATTGGCAAACTCTCAGGAGCTAAACACAGCAAAGTCAAGAGATAGTAAGAAGCAGCTGCCAAGAAACACCTTAAACACAAACCTCTTGTTCAGTACCGGAACAGAGATATTGAGACTGAGCATATTCAATGTTTGTCTGTACCCAGCTAAACCGTCATGAGTCTCCAGTCATGAAACTGATATCAAAGTAGTATATGACATGTTAATAAACGAATTAAAACCCACTTTTAGCCTGCTTGACTCTTTTTGTGCTGGTTTTTATGGATTTCTGGAGATGTATCAAAGTTAGAAGCACATCAAAAGTGACCTCCAGAAGCTGTTTCAGTTTTGCCACCCAGATTTTGCATTTACCAATATCTTATCCAGAACACCTCAAAAAATTTATCCTGGTAATTTTTTTTTCAGTCTTATGTCTTTCAAATGATGTTTCATGCTGAATTATAGGTATTATAACTGTAATGACATTGACTCATTTCTTTATTCATCTTCTGTGCCAGAAAGTTTTTTTCATTTTTATCCATTATGATAATTTCTATCTCCTGACAAGTCTTTCTTGCTCAAACATTTATTATACTTTGATGTAGGATTTTTTTCTGCTAAGGCGTGGCACTGTTGGCTACCACCTTTTCTGCTTATTCCTTGTTCCTTACTTGGACACTTCTGTCCATGATCTACACCATCAGTGTTCTTGGGATGCTGGTTTGATGGGGGCAATAAGGAAAGGAATGTTTCTATTTACCTTTTCATGCTTTTTAGTTATAAATTTCCTACTCTCCTCAAGGATAAGTGTAAAACCTTACCAAAGCCAAAATGAGGCCTCCAAATAGGCAGAGGGAGTGGAATATGAGAGAGCGATATGGTTAACATATTTTCAAGTCCTGAGCTGAAAAGAAAATCAATTCAGACACTTGTGGGAATATTTCCAGTATAATTCAACTTCTAGAATTTTTCTCAAGGATTTGAAATCTTTGCTTTTTTTTTTTTTCCTTGTCAATAAAATATGGGATCTAGGTGAATTTATGATCTCTCAAGAACAGTTGAATTTAATCTCTGCTCTACTAGATAGTTCATCTTAGATTGCTGTAATTCAATACTGTAAATTACTAATTTTGATTTATGTTGAATTATCTTGACTGTGGGCAAGGAATGCTGAAGGCAAACCAGACCACTTATAGCTGGAGTTTGTTTTCCATACTTATCTCTTGCTTTTGTTAATATAACACTGAA